>JADRCD010076440.1:4471-15720 GCA_019843815.1 Montemys delectorum | reverse complement strand
TGGTGTCCCTTGCAATTGGGCTTTAGCGTCAGGGTATGGAGAGTAACCAATAGCCTTGAAATAGCTTGTAATGTTTGGGGAGGTCTATGGGACCCTTGAGGCAAATGACTCAACCAAGATTTAACCCACTTCCAGCACTGAAGGATTTATTGGTAGAATAAGTTATCTATCTGAGGCATGGGTTTGTATACTTTCTACCATTTCTATTGCTGATGTCTGGTTTAATCTTTGGTGGTCAGATAGGATGTGTGGCGTTATCTTAATTCTCTTATAGCTTTTAGTACTTGCTTTGTGTCCAAATATGTGGTCAATTTTGGAGAAAGTTCCATGAGCTGTTGAGAAGAAAACATATTCTTTAGTGTTTGGGTGTAATTAATGTTCTGTAGATGTTTGTTAGGACCAACTGATTTATGTTGTTACTTAGTTTTTGTCTAGATAACTTGTCTAGTAGTGAGAGTGGGGTAATCAATTCACTCATTGTTACAGTGTTAGAATCAGTTGTGATTTTAGATTTACTAGTGTTTGTTTTATGGAATTGGATGAACTTGTGTTTGATACATAAATGTTTAGAATTATAATATACTCATGGGGAATTTTTTCCCTTTGACGATGTATGTCATGTCCTCCCTTATCACTTTTGATTAGTTTTGATTTGAAGTCTATTTTGTCAAATATTAAAATGGCTATACTTATTTGTTTCTTGAGATTATTTGATTGGAATACACTTTTCTACCCTTTTACTTTAAGGTGATAACTGTCATTGATGATTAGGTGTGTTTTTGGATGCAGCAGAAAGCTGATCCTGTTTTTTAATTAATTCTGTAAGTCTGTGCCTTTTTAATGGGCTTGAGACCATTGCTATTAAGAGTTATTAACAAATAGTATTTATTGGTTCCTGTTATTTTGTTCTTGTTTGGGGATTTCCCCTCTCTTTTAACTCTTCTGGAATGATTTATTTCTTGAGTTCTGGTATGTAGTCCATCTTCCCTTCAGATTGAAGTTTTCCTTCTAGTGATGTCTGTGGGGCAGGATTGGTGGCTAGAAATTGCTTTAACTTGTTTACATCTTGAAAGGTTTTTCCCTTTTTGTTTGTTCTTTTTTGTTTATTTGTTTGTTTGGTTTTGGTTTTTTTGAGACAGGGTTTCTCTGTGTAGCCCTGGCTGTCCTGAAACTCATTCTGTAGACCAGGCTGGCTTCAAACTCAGAAATCTGCCTGCCTCTGCCTCCCAAGTGCTGGGATTAAAGGTGTGCATCACCACTGCCCAGCTTGAAATGTTTTTCTATCTCTGTGGAGTTGATAGTTTTTCTGGGTATAGTAGTCTGGCCTGCCATCTGTGGTCCCTCAAAGCTTGTAGAACATCTACCCAGGTCTTTCTGGTTTTCAGAATCTTCATTAAGTAAATATTATTATAATGAGCCTGCCTTTATATGTCACTTGGTCTTTTTCTTTGCAGCTTTTAATACCCTTTCTTTGTTCTGTACATTTAGTATTTTGGTTTTTATATGTTGTACGAAGTTTCTATTCTGATCCTATTTGGTGTCTTATATGCTTCTTGTACCTTTGGGATATCTATTCCTTTAAGTTAGAGAAACTTTTTTTTCTATGATTTTGACAAAATTATTTTTTCTGTAGCTTGGAATGGTGGTGGAAGCAGGTAGATCTCTATGAATTCTAGGTTAGTCTGGAATACATGCGTGTTATAGTACAGCCATGTTTCAAAAAACCATGAATATTATTTTTCACTAATTATTAGCAGTCTGTGAATGAGAATTCACAAAGAAAGTGCATTGGTAGAAACTAGCTGATTAGAATTTCAATGACTGGAGAGTTTGGAGTATTGCAAATGCAGACTTTGATTATAATTTATCTTGGGTAATCTTTGGAGTATTAAATAGCAATTCCTTGATTTCTCTTTGTGTCTGACTTAACATCCTGCTAGAACTCAGACTCTACATTCTGAAAAACAGATGAAAGTCTTTTTTGGAATCTATTAACTTAGTAAAAACACAGTTTCATACTAATCAGGAGGCTAAGGATATTGCCAAAAATGCCTTGATTTATAGCATCTTTTGTTCCCTTATCACAAATATTCCATGAAACTGCTTCCATATTGGAACCATGGAAGGTAAGGTGAGCTGAATTTGTGTTCTGAGGCCATGATGATTCAAATTTACTCCTGAAAAAATTATTTCTTATCTCCTTTGAGTTAAGAACTGTGTTTTCACATGGGTAAGTCTTAAGTCTAAAATAAATTAGTAAGCAAATAAAATAAAACTATTTTTAGGTAGTAAAGAATCCCAAAACAAATGGCTAACTGAGGGGCCTATTAATATATGAGAGCAGATGCTGGCTCTCTCTTCCAGCATCTCAGCAGTATCTGTGGCTCCTTTCAGCAAGTCAGCCAGGTCCCTACCCTAGACCTCTCGCTCCCAGAGGCTGGGCTTCTGCTTCTCTTCCCTATATAGTTTGGCAATATTGGCTGTACATGCTTTCTTGGCTCCTATCTGTCTCTGTTCCTGGATCTCTTTGGTCAGCTTGCCTCCCTTTCTCCTCTTTCCTCCAACTCCCAATCTCCTTTCATGATTGGTTAATTTTGCGGGCCCAATTCAATCGGAACCCTTCCAGGTGACTGCCGTGCTCTCCCTCATATCTACAATAAAACCTTCTCCTCAGCCACTCCTGGGAACACTTATGTCCTGATTGTTTATTCGTCTGTTGTTTTCAGTGTCTTATACCCTTTGTCTTAAGTGTCTTTCTTTCACATGGCAGCACCAGAATTGCTGTCAAATCATCGTTTGTTGTTGTTGTTTTGTCTGTGGTCAGCTACTCTCCTTCTATAGTGGTGGGTATTAGAATCTCAGGTGAGGATAATTCATCAAAAAAGATTTACATAAAATAAAACATATAAAAGGGGGTTAGAAAAATGAAAACTCAAAAAGTGTTGGACAAATCTCTTTCAATGAATGCATAAAACACAACAAATAAAAAAGGTGTGAGAGGACAAGTCACCGTGTCACCTCTACAAGCTACCAGTTCTGCAATAACTGAAACCAAAGGCACAAAAATAGCAGCACACTAGAGAGATAGAGTCCAGGATGCCATCTTTAAAGGCTCAAGCCAACAGGGATGGAGATGGGTGAAATAAGGAAATCAATTCAGGTCACACATGAGAAAGTTAGCGAGGAGGAAGAAATGTCCATGCTGTTGTAAGAAATACTAAATAGGAGCCTTTTTTTCCTCTCAAATACTATACAACTTGTGTTTAGAACAAGGAATTAAAGTCTCTTTACTCCCCTACCTTGTAAGATTTTGACATAAATGTTTTAATCATCCTTACCAGGAAAACATTTGTTTACACAAAGGACCACTGCTCAGTTCTAGGAACTTGATAGCCTGAAGTAGTGACCTTTTTCTCCTTGGAGAAGTGACCTCTTTCCCTTCCTCTTTCATTTCCTGCCCTCCATATCTTCTCAGACTAGCCAACTAAATAAGATTGTGAGGTCAGTCCCCAGCCAGTGGGGGGACAACAGGGCCAGACTCATGTCTCTGTTAGACTAAAAAGCTAATGCTCATCGGCCTCAATGTTGGTTCTTCCAAAGCACACCTACCTTGTCAAACAAAGACTGCTTTGTTCAGACACTTCAGTTGTAATGGTGGTCTCCTTTTAAGGTTCAGAATGTATTTTTAACGATGTGGAGAAATTTAAAACACGAAGGAAAAATATCAGCATGGAAACTGGGATTCTGTAAAAACCGAAGAGTGGTGAGAAGTGAAACAGGCTACTCCCTGGCGCAGATCATCCTGTAGAAACAAGACTAACAAATATAACAACTTCTTGCTGAAGCTGGCATAATGATGGATGTGACAACATCTTGACCGGGACTGATTAATTATACTTATCTCTTGTCCCAATTCTTCTATTTATAACTAGCTCTTATCAGTACCCACACCCCAACCCAACATACACACACACACACACACACACACACACACACACACACACACAGACACAGAGTAAGACTAACCTGGAATTTGTGGACCCTTTATTTGTTCTTCTTCCAAATGTGGTTGAATAAATCTTTCTCCACTTTTCCCTAGGTGGAGGCTAAATGTAGCTTGTCAGGGTTGTCAAAGGCCAGGCCTTGTAACCTAGAAGTTCAAGTATAAACACTGTTAGGTCATGCATTTCCTCATGTTTTTGCACGGCCTGGGAACAGTGCTGTTGGCTTGCAGTACAGGAGGAGAAATGGGTGTATTTCTTCAGCCATACTACCTGCCAGCTCACCAAGGGAGCCTACCTATGCTCCCCAACACCTAGCATTGGGAGGCATTTTAGCTTTTGCTTCACTCCCTCTTGTGATTTTAAAATTTACTTCCTTGATTGACAGGTTAGACATTCTCACACCTTAACTGAACATTAAAAATATTCATCCTCTCTTCTGTTACGTATTTCCTTTGTGTTAGTTCTTCTGCCTTCTTGGTAACTAACATGGCTTAAGCACTTTTTAATTTAACACAGCTACTGTGAGAGAACATCAGAAGAGAAGCTACTGATAAATATGTGCAGAAATGTAAAATGGCTCAGCCACTGCAAGAGACAACATGAATGTTCCTCAAAAAAAAATTAATAAAGTATTGTCTAAGCCAGGAATTCTACCTTGGGTGATAGGAGGCAAACTCTCAGGAGATAAGTGTGCATTTGTGTTCATAGAATCACTGTTCAGAAACGTTAAAATGTGGAAGAGAGACCCTTGGTAAATGAGTAAGCAGAATGTGATAAATACACTGAATTTATAATATTCACCCTTGAAAGGAAAATGACTCAACGAGTATGCTTCAGCATGAGTGGACCAACCCTTGGTGCACTGTGCTAAATGAAATAGGCACAAAACCAAAGATTTTTCCATCCCCAACTTGTCATCTAAAACAGTGAAAGCACAAGAAGTGATGGCACAGGGGGAGGGAGATGACGTGACACATGGTGGCCAGCACTTATTCCTGCCATTGAGAGGGCAGAGGAAATGACTCTACCAACTTTGGGAATGATAAGAGGAAAGGGGCCCTTACAAGGTTTGCTGGGTTTCTTCATGCTGATACATTTCTTCTGAAGAATAAGTACCTCATTAAACCCTGCCAAGGTTACTACAGAGTCATAGCTTAAGTTCAGTTGAAATCTTACCCAATCCTTTACAGAACAGAAAGAAAAAGGTGGCCCTTAACAACAAGTTTCTTTAGGCCGAGTACAAAATCGAAGAAGGCATTTGATGAGCTGGGATAACTTAGTTAAGATCTATCTAAGTTATGATGTTTTGGAAAATAACCCTGGATTTGATGAAATTCTGTCTCCTGAACACTCCTAATCTCTCAGTGACTCTAAGCAAATCTGGAGGACTGTGATTATTGTGTTTATGCTTAACTAGACTTTGTTAAAAGACAGGAAAAAGAACAGTTTCCTTGAGAGTGGCACAAAGATTAACACGAGGAGGCCCAGAATCTGCTAGGTGCTGCTAACCAGCTTTGAGTGATACGTGGTTCAGACAGTAGGATGTAGGATGGGCTGCACGCTGTCTATGGCCCTGAGCTGTAGGCCTCCTTCCTGTTTTGATTGGATTATTAAGAAGACGCTACATTTATTGTTAGGGGAACAATCTTTGTGTACACTTTGGGTTTGGAGAGCATGCATTCTGAGAAGTCTGAGCTTTAAGTGATGTCTGGGCCTTCTTAGTCTTCCTGACAACCCAGCATGACTCCCATATTCCCAGACAATGGCTAGGGCCACTCAGATATCACACAAACGCAAAGGCTAATAAGAAGCATAACTCCCAAAAGCTTCAATTGCCTTATTTGGGAAAGATTGTTAACGTGTATGAGAGATGAGATGGGGTTGGAAACCTCAGTTAGTTGGATTAATAGGTGTTCCAAAAACATTTAGGGGGAAGGAAGCAAGAGTAGAAGGAAGGCGTTCAGAGAAATTGAAATTCAGAAGTGGGAACAACTCCATCGAGAGGAAGATGGTTAAGGAGTGTGTGATGTCTTAGTAAAGTAGAAGTCAAGGAACTAAGGACTGTGTCGTGTACAGTGAAAGGCCTCAGCACGGTGGCAGGCCTTGGATGGGAAGTGTAGTCAATGGAACTTTCCAGAGTGAATCTGCACGACAGGGATCCAGTGGGAAAGCACTTTTCTAAGTCATTCAGGCTATGCTTTCAGTTGCCAGCACAGAACTCTAAGAATCAACAAACAAAACTAGCAAACTTGGCATTTGAAAGCATGTTCAGTGTCCCTAAGAGTCAGAGAAAGACAAAGCAAAGCGGTGTTGGGTGTGGTGGTATGTTGGCTTCTAATCCCAGCTGCTACAGATGTTGAGTGTGTAGGAGGCGTTTGAGTACAGGAGTTTTGAGCTAGCACAAACAACTCAAGAGGAAACTCCATCTCAAAAATTAGTAATGACAACAACTGGATCTTTTATCTTCTGTTGCTATGATAAAACATCATGACCAAAAGTGACTTATGTAAGATATGTAAAATAAGTCATTTTTATTTTACTTAAGATAAAATAGGGCTGGAGATGGCTCAGCAGTTAAGAGCACTGACTGCTCTTCTGAAGGCCCTGAGTTCAAATTCCAGCAACCACATGGTAGCTCACAATCATCTGTAATGAGATCTGATACCTTCTTCTGGTGTGTCTCAAGACAGATACAGTGAACTTAGAATAATAAATGAATCTTTAGGCAGGAGAGTGTGGGGTCGACCAGAGCGAGCAACCTTCATTTCCAGCAACCACATGATGGCTCACAACCATCAGTACAGCTACTTGTACTCATATACATAAAACAAACAAACAAATAAATAAATCTTTAAAAACAAAAAGATGTGTAAGATAAAAGACTTTATATTGGATATGTTTGTAGAAACATTATCATTCATCAGAGAAGGAAGGCACAGCAGCAAGTAATTGACATAGCAGCAAGAGCAAGAGGCTCAGAGCTCACCTCATCCATGACAGGCAGGAAAGAGAGTGAACTAAGAGTAGGGAGAGCCTACGGACTTTGAAAGCTCACTGCTGGTGACATACTCCCTCTATCAGAGCCACACCTCGTGAGCCTTCCCAAATGCAGCAACAGCTGGGGACCAAGTGTTCAAATGTTTAAGCCTGAGAGGGACATTTTTTGTTTAAATAAGCACAGCCACCAGAGATGCTTCCCCAGAAGGAATGCTAGAGTCCTTGGAAGGAGACCTGGCGATGTTCGTTGGCGCTCTGGCAGTCCTTCAGAGAAGCTTTGCAGTCAGCAACAGTGTGGAGGCCCTCTCCACAGGATGTCTACTGTAATCTTCAAAACAGTGTAAAAAATATAAAAGCACATATCAGTTAAAATTGGAACAGGTCAGCTACAGTATGGAATGATACATTTCTATAAAAAAAAGAGTTAGGGATAACTATTTCCAGAAAAATATTAATAATTCATTAAGCAATTTCTAAAGGATACAGAATTATACATTGAGTAAACTATTATAGGTACTGATATAAATATGGAGAAAGGTGTGGAAAGGTATTTGATTTGTTTGTATGGAATGTGTTATGGGCTAGAGTTAAAGAGAGGAGAAAGATTCAAGGTTTTTGCTTTACATATCTTGATTTTTTTTTTTAATATTGCAAACATGCTTATTCTTACCATTGGTAATAAAACTCTTGGGGCCCAGTGGGTAAAGGCACTTGACTTCAAGTGTGATGACCTAAGTTCAATCCCCCATGATGGAAAAAGAGAACCAACTCCCACAAGTTATCCTCACTTCCCTACGTACATTGTGGCAACCACTCCTCTTTATATAAACTAAACAGACAGTGTGATAAGTTAAAAGAGCTACTGTGATAAACTCAACTATGTATTTCCTCAAGGGAGCAATGAATTAAAATGATTAGATAAATGCAAAAGGAGCATCAAGGGTCAGGACAGGTTTTGACCATTAGAGGAAATAATAAACAAACAGGTATATTTAAGAAGGGGTCTGAACCAACAGCTTCAAGAATTTTTGTTGTATTTAATAATGTTTTAAGAAAAAACTGTAATTAAAATGTTCATATAAACATTTTGCTAGAGTGAGATCTACATCACAGGAAACTACCATATATACATTTCCATTTCAAAATATTTCCACATATATTCCATATACATTTTTTAGGAGATAATTCAAATATTTCTTTTTAAAATAAGTTTACTTGGATGACATTTTATTGTTATTTAAGTGTACAGGTCTTTTGCCTTCATGTGGCTCTGTGCACTACTGTATGCATGTGGTGGCTACGAAGGCCAGAAGAGGGTGTTGGATCCCTGGAAGCAGAGGAACAGGCAGCTGTTAGCCATTATGTGGGTGATGGGAACTGAACCCAGGTCCCTTGGAAGAACAGTTTGTGTTCTTAACAGTTGAACTATCTGTACAGCATCCTCAAATGTTTTTTAAATATTACCTGGTGATATTTGATTGTTGATAAGTATTGGAGTGCTTAGCTGTCATATAAAGGTCGTAGATTCAGTCCTCATCAGTGTCAAAAATACTATTTTAAACTATTAATAATCATCAGTGTTGCTTTTTGAAGTGGCATTCAGCACTTAGAATTCAAAGGCATCCCATGGCACCTACCTCTCTCTCTCTCTCTGTCTCTCTCTCTCTCTGCCTGACTGAGAAATGCCATTTAAAACTCTTCACCGTCTCTAAGTATTGCCTGGAACCAGTGTAGTGTTTTACCAAACACAACCCATCCCTAGCCTTTGGCTATAGATACACTACTGCATGTAATGGATAAAGAAAAGAAAAAAAAAAAGAGCATCAGGCCCACACGAAGAAAATAAAGCGATCCTTCTTAAACAAAAGCGGCAAAGAATCTCTTCATATGAAGGCTGTTCTTCGTGGAACCAGAGAACAGACTTCAGTCCTTTGCTTCAAATTGTTGTAGCGTGTCCGACTTTTCCCTCCACCTCCACCCACTTAAACTGATGCGCTGTGCTAGAAGCTGTAAATCTGGGAGTCATTAGTGGACTCCACCCCTGACTTCCAGTTCCACAGGAACATAAGTAGGTGGATAGGTGTGCAGCAGGGTGGTGGCCCTGTCACATTGATCATGCCTCTGCTAGTCCAGTAGTTGATCCAACATGGGGTTGGAGCCCTGTAGAGGAAGGGCCAGCTGGATTCCAGCTCATCGCCAGTGCTCAGGAGCTCAGTGCTTACAAGCTTGCTTGTGACGTAATGTTGAAAGGGCTTTCTGACTTCGAAAGTAACACTACAGTTTCAAATCTCTTATTTGAAATGCTGTTTTGACTTCCCATGTCCAAGTCCTGTAAAAATTAGACTTCATAGGATTTTTGTACAGAGTAAGAAAATCAGTGAGCTCAGAGTACAAAGTCTGCTCCGGAAACTTCATCTGCAATTTTTTGTCTCCCTGATTCAAGCTGTCTGACTTTGGCTCCACTTTGAGTTTTCCTCTTCTACCTGACTTTCTGTCTGTCCATCTGTCCTCCCTGGCCATTTGCTTCTGTAGTCCATTCACCCAGAGCATACTGAGAATCTGAAACTTCACTGCAACCAACTGCATGAGACCATCTCTGCAGCCTCCAAACTTAAATACAGGAAATTAGACATTTCAATCAACAAATTTCTAATTAAACAAATAAAATTTATCTATAGGTTAAAAACAAATCTTAGATCTCTTGTAAATTCTGTCCTTGTTTATTGTTGTTAAAAAACAAGACAAAATTTGACATCTTAAATCACTACAAGCAAGTTTAATTTTCATTTCAAAGTTTCCTCACTTGTGAACTATTTTTTAAATTACTTATCTTGTTTTATGTTTGTATGTTTTACTTACATGTATGTTCTGTGTACCACACACGTACCTGGTGTCTGCAGCAGTCAGAAGAGAATGTCAGTCTCTCTGGAACTAGAGTTACAGATGGTTGTGTGCCACCGTGTGGGTGAGGCAAACCAAACCTGGGTACTCTGCAAGAGCAGCAAGTTCTGTTAAATGCTGAGCCATCAGTCCAACTCATTGTAAACTATTTCTTTAAATACGTGTTAGAATAGCAGCTCTCAACCTGTGCGTTGCAACTCTTTTGAAGGATTAAATGACTCTTTCACAGGGGTAGCCTAAGACCACTGGAAAACACAGGTATTTATAGCATAGTTTATAACAGTAGCAAAATTACAGTTATGAAGTAGCAAGAAAAATAATTTTATGGTTGTGGGTCACCACAATTTGAGATACCCTATTAAAGGGTCACAGTATTGGGAAGGTTGAGAATCACTGTGCTAGAGTAAATAGTTTTCTTTTTCAGTAGCAAAGCTGGCTTGTGGATTGCATCTGTTTTGTTTTCTTTAAGGTAGGGTCTTTCTGTGGTCAGTGCAGGCTTAGAACTAGTGACCTTTCTCCTCTGCTTCCTGCACGCTGGGAATGCAGGCATGACCTATCATTTCTGGCTCAATGGATCCTGTTGAATTTAATCCTCATATTCATTAAGAATGCAACAACACTATATGTAAACACCTCAGGTTGATTTTTGTTTATGTTTCAAAAATTAACTTTACTTAGATCTCTAAGCTAATAGATCGTAGACCTCTAAGTCTTAATAATGTCTTAACATTGAACAATCATGTCCTAAAATGTATGACTTGTAGAAGCGTATTCATACCTAGAAACAAGTACAAACCTGGTGACAAAACGCTGTGACCAAGACCATTTATAGAAGAAATAGTTTAGAAAATCGACACTATTGCTGTCGACGAGCATCTATGTAAGACTATTAAATTGATTATTGTTTTATATCAAACAACTTTTTTTTTTTAATTAGGTATTTTCTTTATTTACATGTACATTTTCCCTTTCCCATTTTCTCCTCCAAAACAAACAAACAAACAAAAACAAGAAATAATCAGTCTCACCATGTGTACTCCTTGGTTGGTGGTTCAGTCCCTGGGAGCTCTGAGGGTACTAGTTAGTTCATGTTGTTGTTCATCCTAAAGGGCTGCAAACCCTTCAGCTCCTTGGGTCCTTTCTCTAAATCCTTCACTGGCAGCATGTGTATAGTAGAGGATTGCAAAGTTGGTCATCAATGGGAGGAGAGGCCCTTGGCCCTGTGAAGGTTCTGTGTCCCGGTGTAGGGGAATGCCAGGGCCAATAAGTGGGAGAGGGTGGAGGCAACAGGAGTTTGTTCTTGTTTTTTTGGTTGGTTTTTTTTTTTTTTTTTTTTTTTTTTTTTTT
>JADRCD010076429.1:1339-15738 GCA_019843815.1 Montemys delectorum | reverse complement strand
AATCTGTCCTCTCTGAACTGGGGATGAGTCTTGTAGGGGTGGGGTGGGGGGCAGAAAATTTATTTAGAGGGGTCTCAGGTCACTGAAAAAAAAAAAAAAAAGACTTGCCAAAGTGTTGTAAAGTTGGGCAAGTGTGCCGGAGCTCGACAGTGCGTATGTGCCTGCAGAGTGCAAGAGTCCATGCTGGGGGCTCCGCAGGGAAGAACTGAGCTTGCCCAGCGGGAGAGACCTGCACCCTAGCAGTCTACTTAATCCCTAGCAGGCACACACCTACACCTTGCCTCAGCCTCAGAACCTTTTCTTAACCCATCCACGAAATGGGAATCAAATCCTGGCCTGCTCTTTTGGGAGAATGGCTTTGGAGGACCACGGTGTAATGAATTTGAAAGCGTCATGGAGTTGTTATTATGAAGGTGCAGCCCCCTCTTTAGTCACTCGCCCCTCTGCTAAATGCAAAGGGACATCCTGTCTCTCCCTACTTCCTGGCGGGAACCTTCTTTGAGAGCTTTCGGCACTGGCGTTGGCAGCACCCATGCCTTCCTTCCAGTTATAAACCATGTCTTTTCACCCGGCTCTTGGTCCCAACCGATGTCTTTGAGCGTGGCGATCTTTGGGGTTTACGTCCCTCTGGTGGGTGTTTTCTACTTGACAACTCTTTTAAAGACGCAGAACCACATTTTATTTACTGCCTACTGTAAATTATTTACTAGCAGGCTGAGGTAATTCCATTAAAGCCGCTCGGGTTTGTTTATACTAAGTAGTTATCTGGGGACTCCTTGCTGGGTTTGGAGCTCTGAGGCTCGGGGGGAAAGCAGGTACGACCGCAAGAGCAAGACTCCCACGAAATGGAAGGGATTCTTTGGAAACGAAAACGTCGTTATTTCTCTTTATGAACCATTAAAAATTAAGTATAATCTAACAGTCGTTTTTGTTGTGCATTGTCATTACCCGCCCTGCTTGCTACCTCCCCTGCTTGCTCTTTCACCCTCACCTACAACCCCCACCCCGTCCTAGAAAGAGTTTTCCACGTAATAGCAGGATGACTTCTTTCAAGGAACCAAGTCCACAGTGGCATCAACAGATTTTTTTTTTTTTTTTTTTTGGTGGTGGTGGGGGGAGTGGTATTTAAGTAGAGGAATAAGTGTGAGGCCCTTCTTCGGATGAGGGGAGGGGGCTGGGAAGGGAAGCCCGGAGCTCCTAGCCTTGCCTGCTGAGCTAAGAAAGAATGCTCAGCGAACTTTGCCTCTGGTCCCTTCCCCCAACCGTGTAACCCGGCAGAAAAGAATAGGAAAAAAAAAATACCCCGAGGGAAGGCCCCAGGCTTTATAGATCAGCTCTGTGTGCAGTGTGCCTGTGTGTTTCTGTGTATGTGTGAGCTCCCTTGCCGGGCGTGTTCAGGCGCGTGCATGGATGTGTGTTTGTGAGCTCACCCACCCTCGCCAAGATATTAGTGGTGACAGTTGGGATATTTCTATTTTTCTGGCTCTGTGTATTGTGTGTTCTAAAATGATTGATTTGTGTTTCCACGTTGGGACTTAAGTGGAAACATCAAACAAACGGAGAACTATACTGACCTTTGGAGAAGTTGAAGGGGGTTGGACAACTGAGCCTTAAATGAAATTCCCATCTCAACTCCCTGCTTTGAGCTATTCTGGCCTTAGAAGAGGGCAGTGATTTGTGTGGAAGTCTTTTGTTTTGTTTTATTGTTTATTTGACTTGTGTGTGTGTGTGTGTGTGTGTGTGTGTGTGTGTGTGTGTGTGTTGAGGGGCTCTGGAGGAATAAAGTAAAAGAGTGTGAGTTTCACACCTGGTTTTGCACAGGAGGAGTTCAGAATGGTTGAGTCGTTCCTTCCTTCCTTCCTTCCTTCCTGTAACACAGGGAGACATAACTAGGATATCTGGACAAAAAGCCAGGCCTCTAAAGCAAGTTGGGAGGGTGCACAATAAACAGAAAGGACACTTATTTCATAATTTGTTTTCTATTTTGTCTTTCAGCTGAAACAGAGATGTAAGACAGGACAGAATAATCCTGCAGGTCCCAGTGAGGGAAATACCCACTGTTCTTCATTATAGAATTGAAAGGTGGGAATTAATCAAAGCATTCAGGACATCATCTTGGTATAGTAGTTAGATTCCCCAACAATTTAAATCCCAATGACAGAATTTTACCACTTGAAGATTCTAGTTTTTATAACTTAGTTACTCTTATTAATTTAAATTCTGCTTTTATCAAAAGGAACAGAAAATATAACATGAATAAACACCTCAAGGACGCAATCATGTATCAGGCATGTTGTGATAATGAAGATGCTGTCAATACTGTGAATAATGAGTCAAACACAAGACACTAAGTACATTAGACTTAACCCCATTTATAGAGCCTTTCTTTAAAAAAATGATGTAATTGGCATAGCATAAGATTAACCTTTTTAAATGAATATTTTGATGATATGCAGTACATTAACCATATTTTACAACCCCCTAGTTATGAAACATGTTGCTTTACCAAAAGGAGAACCTTGTGCTCATGTGGTCTTTACTTTGCCTCTCTCAACCTCAGACAAGTTTTTTTTATTGCTATTTTATTTCTTAAAAAGCAGAATTTTTCCTTGTTAGCATCCCCTTAAAGTCTGTTATATCACAATCTATTTCATACTCCTCTAGCTACAGATACAAAGAGAAAGGCGATAAACGACATAATCTACTTATTTGTATTTGTTCTAGAAGCCAATAGGTTTCCAGATCCGTATTTGCAACATGAGTCTTTTTAATGAGCAGTGGATCCCTGGGCAACACTTAACAAATACTTTGGTAGTCATTGTAGGAGGGACATGAGTTTGAGGCAACAGTTAATCTTGCTGTTATCTATAGAAAGTGGATTAGAGTGGCATTTTCTCCTTTGAAATGTAATTCATAAAGTTTAACAAAGCAATGGTTCTAGTCAACCTTTTGGAAAAATAAAAGAGTGTTAGGGTGGGTTGTAGCAAACCATTTGTTTCTAGTCATCAAAACTGTGCCCTGAATTCAGGAGAATGAGAAAACAATGTGGCTGGCTTAGAAGAGCCAGAGTCTCATCTCCTTCCTCTTGTGTGAGCTAACGCCTTCAGTGTTTCACCCAGGCTCGCCACAAAGCTGGAAGGAAATATGACTGTGGCTTAAGAATTTTAATCAAAACCGAAGCTACTATTCATGTAAGCAGGCCCTCAATATCCACAGAATTTGGAGAAACTATTTCTGTAAGACAGCAGTAAGAGGTCAAGGTTGGCTCAGAGTCATGAGCTCAGGCAGATTTTTTGAACTCTATTTACCTCCCTGCATTACTGTGGAATTAAGGGGGCAAAGAATGTATTAGTGGGCAGAAGCCTGGGTGGCCAGTCCTGGAGGTTAACATTTTCCTTCATTCAATTTAGAGGATGATAATTGTCAGGAGAGCTAGCTGATACTGACCCAGGCTGAATACTACAAAAGACATACTCTGCACTGAAATTTTAGAGTACTCCATCATGAAAGAGAAATGCAAAGTGATACCTCAACCTATTCCATCCCTTTTAGCATATCCTTTCAATGAAACCTGTTTCTTTTTTTGGCCTTAAACATGTTTTTTTTTCCTACATCAGAAGTTTTCAAACTTTTTACTAGTGACATTTTAAGCTCTGTTCCTTGTGTCTGTGAAAACTATCCTAGATATTTCCCAGCATTCTTCATGTCTTACTCACAAGATATGAGTAACCACACATCTCTGATTATTTGTGACAAAAGTAGACCCAGAGACTGACAGATGATTTCTCAGAACAAAGAATGTCCCAAGTTGAGAAATAGTTTTACAGAACACAATTATGTTTAATTTTGAGTTAAACCTTTTTGTGTGGCAGAGCTAGGGGTTTTGTACGTACTAGGTAAGGGCTCTCCTAGTTACATTCCTGACCCCCAACTGTTGTTTTCTCATATAAACTTGGTAAAACATAATCTTAGGTCAGTGAAGATCACAGAGTTTCATTCTATAAACTACTATTTCTGTGACTTCAGGAAAACCATTGAGCCCCTCTGAACCCCAGGCTCTTTCCTCATGAAAAAGCCCTCCCAAGATCCATGAGAGTTCAAGTTGGAAGTTTAAAGTTCAGTCATATAGCACTTGTTTAGTATGTATGAAGCCACTTGGACTCAATATCCAATACTGCATATTAAGAACAAAACAAAATGGGGTTCATATAAGGACAATGGGGTTCTGTACAGGCAATTAGCATTTAGCACAGTACATGGCACACAATGGGAAAGTAATACACACATTAGAACATACTAATTACTATGGCTAATTACCAGATGCTTACTGAGCAACAGTTATGGGTATTGTCCTCTTCTTAGCTATAGTACTCCACAAACTGTGACTGATGTATCTGGTAAGGGCCAACATTTCTTATTAAGGCCAATGAGCCATGCCAACTCTTCTAAGGAGCTCTACAGGGCTATGACTGTGTCCTTGGTCCTCAGAGCTCCGTCATTTTACTATGGGCCATTCCCTTAGGTTGTCAACACCACACACATGCTCTCTTCTAGTTCCCGTGACTCAGGGCCAGCTAAGCACAAAAAGCCCCTTAGCATTGCTCTTAGCACAGCTGGGAAACCTGACATTTTCCCAAGAGAATGTTACTAATCACCAAGAAGAAACAAAAAAGGAAGGAGCATAAAAATAGAGTTCTAAAACATAGGCTTCTGACACTTTTATCCTAGAAAATGTCGCAAAGAGCCTTCCAGGCTCCAAGTCTCATTTTAACTAAATTCTACTATAGTAGCTAGCTCCTAGGAAAACAAGTACTTATTCATTTAATAAATTGTGATGAGCGTCATGAAGACAAAGAAATCAGAAGGTGCTGCCTAATGATGATCTGATGGAAGAACATTCTAGACAAAAAGAACAACAACCATAAATTGTGGAAGCAGGACTAGACCAGACTAACATTATAGTAAGCCTCTCTCTACTGTATTCTAAGCAGTATTTGAACAAACTTTCATTTAAAAAAAAAACTTCATCTAATTCCTTCAATCCCATGAAATGGATACCATTATTTCCTTTTACAGATGTAGATAATTGAGGTACAAAAATCTTAAATCGGTTGTCTCAGCTACCAAGTACTTACATGGTCAAGACTAAGTAGTCTGATTACAGAATTCAGTAGATAGCAACCACTACATTGCATTGCTTGTGACACGGTATAGGTCAGAAGTATGCTTTGTAGGAACACTGGGGAGTCACAGCCACTTCCTCATCCATGGGAAACTTTTATAGGTCTTTGAACTTGCCTTTGTCAGTTGAGAAAGGGGAGGCCCTGAAATATTTTGAGCCATGGAGTGATATGATCTGGTATATATCTTCACACAATCACTTTGTCTTCTTCTTGAAAACAGACTTTAGGGGCCAAGACTGAAGTAAGCAAGCCCACTCGGTGGTGTTACTTTTATCTAGATGGGAGATAAAGAGGATCCTGACCAGGACAACGACAATGAACAGAAGTAGAGGGAATTAGAAAGTACTCTGGAGATGGAGTTGATCCAACCTCAATGGAAAGCAGATGAGGAAGGGTAGCTGAGAAAAGAAACATACCAAATCAGTGCTGACTGACAGATTTGGCTTTGCGCAGTGAGGTAGAAAGCAGAAAGGTAAGTTCTTTCCTGTTCTTTACCTATGTACATGGTAGAAGCCATCTTGTCTTCCTTACCTCTAGGAACTGTTCATCACACCGTGTCTTTGCTCCTTTTCCAAGACAAAAGCCAACACTATTTCCCCCATCTCCTAGAATTCCCAGAACACCTAAATTCTACCCACTCAGTTTCCAGTGTTCAATTTGAGCAAACACCTATTTTAGAGTTAGTTTACATGGCCCATACCAATGATAAACACTCCTGAGATGGTGTTCAGTACATGCTTAAAGCATCCTAGGAGGCTTTAAATGACACTATTTTCTATGTATATACAGTAAAGTACAAGAAAGGGAAGGCCATAGATTCTAGAATCAGACACATCTAAATCCCTAAGCCAACATTACTATCTGTATCACCTAAAAATAAACCCACAAACAGAAACAGATTATTAGGTTTATAAGCCACTACACAGACTCTTCTAACACCAATTAGGTGTGCTAATATAGACAAAGCACTAATACTGGAATGAGAAATTAGATTGTCCTAAATATCATGACAGGATGTTCCAGGGAAAGTCACTGAAACTTTTATCCAGTTTCCTTATATGTAAAATGGGGTACCTAGCTAGTGTCACTAATTGTACAAAAACATTGGTGGCAAAGCATAAATGCATAACGATCAAAAAACTCAGAGAACTGTCTGAAAGAATAAAACATATCTTTCATTCCTGAAAACTGGGAAACACAATATGACACAGTATGGCTAGTAATCTAATTTGCACATGAATGATTAGGGTAAAGTTCAAGTGACAAAAACTTCTAAAAAAAAGTTTAAAAAAAATCTAAAGTCTGCCACTTAGTCTTATGTTATTAAAAAACTGGAAATTCATTGTGAGCAAAAACAATGGCATTGCAGGGGGAACCAGCTCAAATGCATGGCCAGTTGCCAGGATAGGAGTGCTGTGGTTTCAAATGTTTATTACTTAACCCACACTTTAACCTTGACATGCGTAGTAGAAATATCACATTCAATTCTAGATTTACAAACTTAAGTCTCCTCTGTATCACAGAAAAAAATAGAAACAAAAGTGAAAAGCTTTTGTGCTGGGTACTGTGATGAGTCAAATATTTATTTTTTAAAAATTGAAAATAAATATGCATCATAAACAAGAGAATATTTGTATGCTATACTTATGAATATAAGTTATTAGTAGAGTTGCAACAACAATAAAAAGTATTGTTTTGTGAAAAGTATTTACACTATTGGCAAATGGTGAAATGCTGTTTCAATTATAGTTTTCATTGATGGCCATACCCCATCCTGATGTGCCAGATCCCAATTTTTTGTAGGCTGCTTAAAATTGTAAATCAAAGTAAGTGTATTAATCTCTACTAAAGGGTCCTGAAGTCTTAGAAATACTTAGAAATCAACTTTATCAAAGTTGATAGAACATGTCCACTGCTCTCTACTGCAAACTTCAATATCCCTTGTATTGTTGGTAGAGCTCCAAGAGAATTTTTCTCCCAAGTGCTAAGGATCACTCTGTCACCGAACTCCCCCACTTTTAAATCACTTAAAACCTTTGTAAGATCCATGAAGCTAAGTATTAACAACTGATACAGCCAGATAAAGGCTATATGTTTGTTTCTGTAGCTTTACAACTTTCAAAAGGAAGTCCTAGAGAAATGTAAAATAAATATAAATAAAAGTTCAAAAGGGCTATAACCATTTCAGTGCATATTAAAAAAAAAAATTTCGTAAGTAAAAAAAAAATGTGAATTGGCAAAATGTAAATTCTATTTATTTTAAAATATTTAGATTAATGATTCACCTAAAATAATGTTCAAAAAGTAGGTTTTGAATTTTATTAAACTACCCTTTTTATTGCTTTTGAAAATATTTCATATCCTTCCCCTCTGTGGTCATCCCTTCCACAGTTATTTACTGAGCACCGCTACCACAGCTAGTAATTATTTAGATGCTCTGCGAGATACAAAGACCTATAAGACACGGCCTGTGCCCTCAAGGAATTTACAAGCTCGAAGCAGTATCACATTCTTCAAAAAGAATTCTTTGACAGTGTAAACAGAAACTATGAGCTTATAAAAGAAAGGCAGGAAATCTGCTCCACACGTCCATGTTGAGACTACCACTGCTGAGTCGTCACTGAATCCTTCCTCTAAAACAGACAAATGTCTCTGCCTTGTGTCATATGCCACTGTCTTGTGGCTCCCTTTCTCATTACTTCCTTCTCCTTCATCTTTGTTTATCTGTTTATGCTTTTAAAAAGCAGAAAAGATAGAACATTGGTTTTCAGCCGTTCTAATGCTGCAACCCTTTAATACAGTTCATGTGGTGACCCTCAACAATAAAAATTACTTTCTTTGCTACTTCATAACTATAAGTTTGCTACTGTTATGAATCATAATGTAAATATATGATATTCAGGACATCTGATATATGACTCCTGTGAAAGGACCATGCAATCCCCCAAAAGGGTGGCAACCCACAAGTTGGGAACCACTGAGGTAGAAGGATCAACTATACTTGTCATATGCATATTTTAAAAATTAAAAAGTTAGCTTTTTATAATTACTAGTTTTCTCATTAAGTAGTATCTCACTATGTCTTGGTTGGCTTGGAACTCACTATGTAGACCAAGCTAGCCTCAAACGTACAGAAACCAGCCTGCCTTTGTCTCTTGAGTGTTGGGATCAACAGCACGTGCCACCATGCCCCAGCATTAGATTTTTCTTAACTATATTATGACTGATAGTTAATATGGATTTTTACAGCTGATGCTTAATTCCTGACATTATTTTCATAGTATATGTTTGTATCTCTTTACTTTCAATTAACCTTTTAGCACTGTTGAATTTAAAGTGTATCTCTGTAAGCAGAATATAATCCTACCATGTAATTTTTAGAATCAATTCATCTAACTTTTGTCCTTTAAATAGGACCATATGAGCAACCAACAATGTGTTGATTAGTGAAATTAGTGGTAAGATCAGATTTTCATCTCCCATTTACTATTTTCTTTCCATATGTTTTGTATCTCTTGCTCTTTTATGATTCTTATGTTATGTGCTTTCTTCTGTACTATTTTAATGCACATGCCATTTCATTTATGGTATTTTAAAGGAACCTATTTTCTTAGTGGTTGTCCTGGAGTTAAGTTAATATCTTGCCCTAATAATCTAGTTCAGATTAATAGCAACAAAATTTCAATGGCACATAAAACCACTTTTGTTAAATTCCTTTTTGTTCTCCTTCCTCCTCTGTAATGTTACTGACATATGAATTACTACATTCATTGTATGTTCATCAAAACAAGTCATAATTGCTTTATGCAATTGTCTTTCAAGATAGGAGAAAAAAGAGGTGTGGAGAAGAATACAATTTAATTACACTATTTAGAAATTTTCTGTACACACTTTCAATAATGGCTATAGTAATGAGATAGAAGTTGAGCCAGAAAATTAGAAATTAAAAAAATCTTAAATATAAACTAGAATTTTCATATACCAATAGGATACTCCCAACAATAATGGTGTATATACAACTTTCTCTAACGTAAATGGAATGTTCTGTAATAGTGAACATTATTAGGCTAAATAATGTTAGATAAACAAGTCACAGGGAGTCCCCTCCCCAAGCCTAGGCTTGCCATGTGAGTTGGACTTGGTCCAGGCCCATCACCCTTCTCTGTACTACTACTTGGCTTTCCTGTAAAGATGCCTGAGGAAGTGCACCATGGAGAGGAAGAGGTGGAGACCTTCGCCTTTCAGGTAGAAATTGCCCAGCTTATGTCCCTTATCATCAGTACTTTCTATTCAAACAAGGAGATTTTCCTCCAAGAGTTGATCTCTAATGCTTCTGATGCCCTGGACAAGATTCGGTATGAGAACCTGATGGACCCTTCCAAGTTGGACAGTGGGAAAGAGCTGAAAATTGACATCATCCTCAACCCTCAGGAGCGCACACTGACTTCGGTGGACACAGGCATCGGCATGACCAAGGCTGACCTCATAAATAACTTGGGAACCATTGCTAAGTCTGGCATGAAGGCATTCATGAAGGTTCTCCAGGCTGATGCAGACATCTCTATGATTGGGCAGTTTGGTGTTGGATTCTACTAGGCCTATCTAGTGGCAGAGAAAGTGGTTGTGATCACAAAGCACAACGATGATGAGCAGCATGCCTGGGACTCTTCTGCTGGTAGATCCTTCACCGTTTGTGCAGACCATGGTGAGCCCATTGGCTGGGGTACCAAAGTGATCCTTCACCTCAAAGAAGACAAGACAGAGTACTTGGAGGAGAGGAGGGTCAAGGAAGTGGTGAAGAAACATTCGCAGTTCATTGGCTATCCCATCATACTCTATTTGGAGAAGGAGTGAGAGAAGGAGATTAGTGATGATGAGGCAGAGGAAGAGAAAGTTGAGGAGGAGGAGGAAGATAAGGAGGATGAGGAGAAGCCTAAGATTCAAGATGTGGGATCTGATGAGGAGGATGAAGGCGGCAAAGATAAGAAAAAGAAGACAAAGAAGATCAAGGAGAAGTACATTGACCAGGAAGCGCTGAATAAGACAAAGCCTATCTGGACCAGAAATCAGGATGACATCACTCAAAAAGAATATGGTGAATTCTACAAGAGCCTGACCAATGATTGGGAGGACCACTTGGCAGTCAATTACTTCTCTGTAGAAGGTCAGTTGGAATTCAGGGCATTGTTTTTCATTCCCCGGCGAGCTCCCTTTGACCTTTTTGAGAACAACAACAACAAGAAGAAGAACATCAAGTTGTATGTCCATCATGTGTTTGTCATGGACAGCTGTGATGAGATGATCCCAGAGTACCTCAATTTTATCCATGGTGTGGTTGACTTCCAGGACCTGCCTCTGAACATCTTCCGAGAAATGCTCCAGCAGAGCAAGATCCTGAAAGTCTGCAAAAACATTGTGAAGAAGTACCTTGAGCTTTTCTCTGAGTTGGCTAAAGACAAAGAGAACTATGAGAAGTTCTATGAGGCATTCTCCAAGAATTTAAAGCTTGGAATCCATGAAGATTCCATTGTTGCCGCCTCTCTGAGCTCCTTCGCTATCACACCTCTCAGTCTGCAGATGAGATGACTTCCCTATCAGAGTATGTGTTTTGCATGAAGGAGACACAGAAGTCCATCTACTATATTACTGGTGAGAGCAAAGAACAAGTGGCCAACTCTGCCTTTGTGGAGCGTGTGTAGAATCGGGGCTTTGAGGTGGTGTATATGACTGAGCCTATTGATGAGTACTATGTGCAGCGGCTCAAGGAATTTGATGGGAAGAGCCTGGTCTCCGTGACCAAGGAGGGCCTGGAGCTACTAGAGGATGAGGAAGAGAAGGAAAAGATGGAGGAGATATATACCTACAACATGAGTGAGTCCTGAAAACACTACACTAAGAAAGAAGCCAGATAAGAAAGGCTGAATAGTGTATGATTTTATCCATATAAATTGTCCAGAGAGGCCAAATGGATAGCCAGAAACCACATTAGTCATTGAAAAGAGCTGGCAGTGGGGCACAGTTGGGAGCAATGGCCAATGAATATGGTGTTTCTTTGAGGGGGTATTACATGTTTTGAAGTGAGTGGAGATGGTGGTCTAACTCTGTAAATATACCCAAAGTCACTGAATTGTACATGACAAATGGACAGAAGCTACAATCCATAAATGTCATCTATCTATCTATCTATCTATCTATCTATCTATCTATCTATCATCTATCTATCATCTATCTATGGTGGTTTGCATATGCTTAGAAGGTGTGGCCTTGTTGTCATTGTGGTGGTGGGTTTTTGGAAGTCTCTTATGCTTAGGCTCTACTCATTGTGGAAGAGAGCTTCTTAGTTGTCTGAGGAGGCCAGCCAACACCCCTAGCTGCAGTTAGATCAAGATGCGGAAGTCTCAGCTCCTGCATTGTGTCTGCCTGAATGCAACCATGCTTTCCGCTATGATGATAATAGACTGAACCTTTGAACTGTAAGCCAGCCACAATTACATGTTTGCTTTTATAATAGTTGCCTTGGCTGGGCAGTGGGGGGCGCACGCCTTTAATCCCAGCACTTAGGAGGCAGAGGCAGGCAGGTTTCTGAGTTCAAGGCCAGCCTGGTGTACAGAATGAGTTCCAGGACAGCCAGGGCTACACAGAGAGAAACCCTGTCTCAAAAAAACAAAACAAAACAAAACAAAAAAAAAAAAAAGAAAGAAAAAGAAAAGAAAAAAAGAGTTGTCTTGGTCATGGTGTCTCTTCATAACAATGGAAACCCTAACAAAGACACTATCTATGTATAGAAAACTGCCTGCAATAACTTGTCCATCCATGCTTATTGAAGCACTAGTCACAGAAGCCAAGTTATTGAATCAGTCCAGATGCCTAACAGTACAGGTATGGATAAATAAAATGCACCTCTACATACACACACATGCACACATGCATATTTGTACACACACACACACACACACACACACACACAATGTAATTTTATAAAGAAGAACCAAATGATGTCATTTGCAGGAACTGGATGGAACTGGAGATGATCACCTTAACAAAGCAAGCCAGGCTCAGACAGAAAGGTACATGTTTACTTGCATATGTAGAATCTAGGTCTTGCTAAAAGACTTGAAAGTAGAAATGAGACAACATGGAAAGGGGAGGGAACCAGAAGAAGAAGGAAACAAGAGAAGGTAATTGGAGACAAATAGAATTAGTGGGTATATATGTATATACAAAAGAAAATCTCATAGTAAAGCCCAATATTTTGTCATTCATATACACTAATTCAAAACATGACAAATGAGATAGCACAGTGGACCCAATAAATGTGTATAGTTGTTTCATATTGAAATGAAAAAGTAATGAGAAAAAATCATATAGAGAATGACCAACAAAAGCCAACTGTCCGGGTGTGAATTCTGCCCATCGACCATGACAACCATGCAACCACCTGTGGCAGATTCTATAATTAGTTCCAATTCTCTATTATATCAGTAGTTTTAGTGTATAATGACACCATTAAAGAAAACCGACATCCCCTCTCCTAGTAGCTATCAAATACCCAAAGAACCTAAGTTAGTGGTAGGATTTCCTGCCCTCTTTCTTCACTACTCTGCAGGAACTTTGTCTGACTTGAATCTGCATAGTCATATATATAGTCATATTCACTGTGTGTTCATATGTGCAACTGCCCTGGAACATATGTCTTTAAAATCCAAAATACAGGTTGATGGTGGTGCACACCTTTAATCCCAGCATTTAGGAGACAGATTTCTGAGAGTCTGAGGTCAGCCTGGTCTTCAGAGTAAATTCCAGGACAGTCAAAGCTGCACACAGAGAAACCCTGTCACAAAAAAACCCCCCAAAAACAAACAAACAAAAAAAACCAAGAAAGCAAAAAGCTTTAAAACAATACATTTCAGTGACCTTAGTGATATGTCTGATCTCTTTTGGTTTTCTCATCTTTAAAATATGAATGATAATAGAACTTACCTCATAACGTTGTTGTGAGGAATAAAACAGGTACTATTGTTAGCATATTTAATATAGTGCCTTGCATATAATAAATGCTACGTATTTGCAAATACTAATAAATGCATATCTGTACAGTTGTTTACAGTGCTTTCTTTTTGGCTTGGTAGAGAAAAGGATGCTTTACTTAAAGGCATTAAATCAAAGCAATTCTATTTTTAAAAGTTTGTTATTCAAAAATCACACCTTCAAAGGTGGGATGATTGCTTAAACCCCTTCAAAGGCACCCTCGTTGTGGGCTTTCAGTTCAATCATTTCTCTGTGCAAAAAAAAGAGTTTCTGTGTGGTAGGAACAGGACAGCAGGTGGTGGTAGTATAAAACGGAAGAGCAGCTTCCTGGCTGGAAAGGGACAGCCGCCAAAGGGTCCGAAAGCTGTTCATAATAGTAATACAATCAAGAACCCAGGTGTGTAAGCTGCTTTCTGAGCTGCCACCACTGTCACATGAGCATAGATTTTTCATCGTACCATGGTTCTTTCTTTTCCCTGAAGTAGTCTAACTGCCCAGTTGTGATTATGACTGAAATACTTGGCTCATTCTGCAAGCTTGCTAATGCCTCAAGCAGCATTCCCCACACACTTGAGATTTGTACAAGGGCTGTATGTCTCCCCTCACCTCAGTTGCTTTGCCTTTTGATTTTAAAGGGGCAGAAATTGATCCACACTTGAAAACAAATGAGAAAAAAAATAGTAAGAGAGACAAACCCAGCCTGCTCAGCACCTCTTCTAGATGAAGAGGAAAACCATCTGATTGCTTTCTTCGAAGGCCTACCTTGCACAAAGTGAGTTTAATCAATGCCTATGGTGTTGCACCTGTCATTAATTGTATCCTAGGGTATCCATGCATACCTTAGCATCCTTAATGTGCCTTCCAGCTCTGGAGAGTCTGTACTGGGTCCCAACCTTCTATAGAGTTTCATTGTGGAAATGGTGTATTAGATGGCACTAATCATCTGCATGTGTATACAGCCTTGCATTACAGAGAGCGGCTGCATTTTATAGATGACTTAGCATGTTTCCAAAATGTCGGTAGACCTTACTTACCTGCTGTAGGTTCCACCAACCTTGCCAGTTTTTAAAGTTGGTAGCAAGACTTTAGTAACTACCATGGTTCATATTTACTTTTACCATAGGCTATGCATACACACACTATTTCACTGCATATTTAACCTTATAATTAGAGTTTTTTATGCATCTC
>JADRCD010076425.1:982-11138 GCA_019843815.1 Montemys delectorum | reverse complement strand
CCCCCCCCCATATATCATGTGTTCTGTTGCCCCTCACTCCCACTTTTTAATGCCCCTTTCCCCCTCTCTAGTTTTGGGCTGCTCTCTAGTTTTCCTCCTGGACATAAGGAAGCTGCATTCGGCCACAGAAACATTCACATATCCACGGTTAAGCAATGATGAACACAACAGCAGGGAAATGGGACCAGCCTAGCTGTCCGTCATCACAAACATGGATGACGGACATGTGCTACGTATACACCGTGAGATTTTACTCAGTCGCAAAGAAAAATTAAAATGTGAGCTTTGCAGGAAATTGGATGGAATTGGAAAATACTAAATGAGATGACCCGGGCCTTGCAAGACAAATAGTGTGTCTTCTCTCATATGCAGATCCTAGCTTCCATCTGAGTCATTTTTAAGTGTGCGCTCAGTAACATAAAACATGACCAGTCTCCAGAACATCCTTTCTCTTACAAAACTGAAACTCCTCACTCACTAAGGAACAACTCCCCTTGTGTTTTCCCAGCCCACAAAAACCACATTTCTACTTTTGGTTTCTGTGAGTTTCACTAGAGACTTTACATCCTTGAAATCATGTAGTATGTGCCTTTATGTAAACGGCTTATTTTGTTCAACATGACTCCCTCCTGTGCCAGATGCTTCCTTCTTACGTGTGACTAATGTTCCATTGTCGCACGGGCACACCGCACTTTGTTTATCTGTTCACACATGGACACGGAGTTGTGCCACCTTTTGGCTATTGCCAATCCTGCCAAAAACACTAAGTACAAGTAATCGTCTTGAGATCCTACTTCCGCTCTCTTGGAAAGACACCTTGAAATATAATCCCATGACATTTATACTTTTGATCTTTTTTAAAGAAGTTGAAAGTGGTGACATATACTTGTAATCCTAATTTATGAAGCTGAGGCAGGATCAAAGCAGATCTGGGGCCAGCCTGGGTTGGATAACAAGTTGCAGGCCAGGCTGAGATATACAGTGCTATTTTGTCTAAAGAACATTCTCCTTTTAAGGATATGTTGTATTGGTTTTCATAGAGGCTACACAATTCACATTCCCATCTGCAGTGCACAGGGCTCCTGTCCCTCTGTATTCTCTTCTAGTTAGGCTGTGGGCCTACACTTACGCAGCTGAGCCATCTCTCCACCCCTCTCCATAGTGTCAACACACTTATTTCCTGTTTTTGTCGGATGCTGTTGTTTGAGTTTCTTAAACATTTCTTTTGTAGCCTTTATTGTATGTGTGTGTGTGTGTGTGTGTCTGAGTGTGTATAGCTACTATGAGAATGGCTTCAGAGCCAGAAGAGGAGAATCACATCCCTTGTGAGTCAGCCAGTATGGGTGCTGGGAACCCAACACAG
Organism: Montemys delectorum; assembly: GCA_019843815.1. Lineage (NCBI taxonomy): Eukaryota > Metazoa > Chordata > Mammalia > Rodentia > Muridae > Montemys > Montemys delectorum. The sequence goes on along the minus strand of JADRCD010076425.1, from coordinate 9,775 downwards.
GCCCTCTCTGGGAGAGCAGCCAGTGCTCTTAACCACTGAGCCATCTCTCCAGGCCCATGTTTGCTGGCTGTTTAGTAGGCATGAGGTGACATCTCATTGTGGTTTTGGCTTTAATGTTTCTAAGGATTAGTAGTGGTAGGTACTGTCTTAGTTGGGGTTTTACTGCTGTGAGCAGACACCATGACCAAGGCAACTCTTACAAAGGACATTTATTTGGAGTTGGCGTATAAGTTCAGAGGTTCCATCCATTATCATCAGGCAGGAGTAAGGTAGCGTCCAGGCAGACGTGGGGCTGGAGAAGCTGAGAGTTCCACCTCTTGTTCTGAAGGCAGCTAGGAGACTGACTTCAAGGCAGCTAGAAAGAGGGTTTTAAAGCCCACACCCACATTGACACACGTACTCCAACAAGGCCACACCTCCTAATAGTAGTGTAATTCCCTGGGCTGAGCGTATACAAACCATCACGGGTACCTTTTGCTTGCTTTTTGTTTATAAACGCTAAGTGGCGTGTCTTATACGGCCATGCAAAGGGGGCAAGAAGAGGGTAAACAGAGAAAACCAGATGGCACAGTACAGTGTCACAAGCTCTTATCAGTCCCTTCTGCCCTCATGCCACCTACCCTGGAGTTAGCAAGAAGTAGAATCCTGCTGTCCTTCAAGTCCTCATGGCTCTGGCTAGGCAGAGGATTTGTCACTAGTTACCCACACACACACACACACACACACACACACACACACACACTATCTAATAAATTTGACGGCAGTATATAGGGACATCAATGACATGTGAAATCTTAATAGTGTCATAATGCAATAGTACATCTGAAAATTGCTTTTGTTTTCCATATTTAACTATCAAAGACATCTCCATGCCAAATAATGCTACAGTTCACTCTCTTAGATTCTTTGACGGGAGAGTCCTATCTCATTTGGCTTGGGACCTTGAGGCTGGGCATTCAACAAATGAGAATTAAGGAGAAAGAACACTGGCCATTCTCATGGCTTCTGAGACCTCCCAGATGAGCTTACCCATCTCCTGCCCTGTTTTCTCTCTTCCTTCCTTCTTCTTTCTCTTGACCACCACCTCTCCTTTGGAGACAATATATGTTGTCCACCAGCCAGTTACAGAAGAAACAAATTTGTGGTCCTGAAATACTGTGTGTCTTTAGCTCAATCAGTCACCAACATTGAAAAAAGGAGGTTTCAAATATTTGTGTGTCTAGTAACTGAACTATAAGATCTGGAAGCCGTAGGTTCCCTGCCCCTCAGTCAACTATATCCTCAAGCTGGCAGGTAGTGACCCCTTTGGTCTGAACCACACTGTCCCAACTTGCAGGACTAAAAAGGCCCACTCCCCCGACTACATGACCCACAGCTCTGTGTCACAATCCCTGACACACATAGTCTAGTGATTTTTGTTCAACTTGTTACTTCTCCTGGAAGATTGACCTCCTGAAGTCCCTCTTACTGACAAATCAGACTTGGACCCCAGGGAGGGGAACTTTATGGTCAGCCTATGCTCCCCAGAGAGCTTTGAAATAGTGACCCGGTTCCATGGTCTGGCCAGGTTGGAGATGCTGGTTAAGATAGCTGTGCTCATTAAAGCACCCTGGGCTAGGACAACGAGGACATAACTATCTGCATGTTGCCACTATAACTGTTACCGTCTAGTTACCAACTAGTTACCTTCTAGTAAACTTGACAGATCTAGCATTATACACACCTAAACTTTGTGTGTGTTTGTGTGTTTGAAACTATGAAAATGCTAATAATAGCTCATATTTGTGGGTGCTTTCAATGTCTTGGCCACAGCTCCAAGTCTCCCTGGGACAGGATGAAATTATCTTCCTTTCTGTACCATGATTACCAACAAGCAGTAACCTGCATTACCCAGTATTTCATCAAAGGGAAACCAAATTCATTTGTTAAGAAAAATACCTATTCGTTCAACACTCACTGGGTACTTACTACATGCCAGGCACTGATCGAGGTCAAAGAAATACAGCCAAATGCAAACATATGAGAACTGTGGCCTATGATGGCTCTTACATTCTAGTCAAAGAGAGAGCAGTCACCCTTAGATTGTAGAGGGTTTAACTTTATAAATCAATCTTTTGATTCTGGGTAGAATATAGCATGACTTACTTATATGTTTAAATCTGTGTCCTGAGGAAAGCTGTCAGTCACTGATATGAGGGTCTGACTGACAAGCTGTGGGGGAGCACGGTGTGCCTTCCTCGCCATAAAGTGAGCAAAGTGGACTTGGTCTATGAGTCTATGGACTCGTAGCTTCCCTGCCTTGTGCTGGCATCCCCTGGCTGGCTTACTCACACCAAGTATCTATCTCTTCCAGCCTCCAGCCCCTGGCTCTGGCACGGTCAACATGGAGAAACCTCAAAGGTACCCATCCTGGTACACAGCTAACAGAGACACACCACACACTCCCTCCTCCAACTCCTTGCTTGATTAAAGGGGGACACCAAGGACCAGAGAGTTCAAAGTCTTTGCTTAAGAGTTAGGGGGACAGCAATGACCAGAACCACTTCCTGCCTCCCCCATCCTCCCAGAACCCGGGACTCCTGTAGCTCCTCTGGGCAAATGAGAGACAAGTGGGAAAGACCAGAAAAATGGAATTCCTGTGACCGCACAGGACCTCTTCCCTCTGCTCTTGGAGGACCTGGCAGGGTTTGGACTGGAGTCACTTTACACTGGAGTCCGTGTCCTCTTCCGCTTTGGGCAGGACTAGGGAGCCTGGGAAGAGGATCCAGAGAGAACTGTTTGTCTTTCATTACCCCCAGAGCAAGGATAGGCTAACGCTTGTTAGGAAATGGCCTATGATGACCAAGGAAGGGCTCCTCTGGACAACAAACATAGTCTGATCATGTGTGCTCGCTTCTTACAGCATAGAGGACAAACCACAGAATGTGTGCATGGGAATCATGACAGGTGAGTCCTGGGTTTCCAGCCAGACTCCAAATTGTCCCCGCCCCCTGGGACACAGCAGACGTTTTGTTAATAAAGAAAATGCACTTTGTTGCTTCATTGCATCACTAGTGTCTGGGAAGAGGGAAGGCATGCTAGGGAGACAGATAAGGGAGGCAGGGACAGAAGGTCACAGTGTGAGGGGTCCTGGGAGGACTGGAGCAAAGCCTGTGGGCTCTTGCTCCTGTATGACTACCTCAGTGGGGATTCATGGCACTCATCTGAGAAAAATGTCCTGGATCCTTCCTCCTGCCCAAGAGGAGGACCCAAGCCCAATTTTCCATTTATTTGTAAAATAAAAACTTATTCTATGTTCTTTCTCTCTCACTCACCATAAAAACATATTCTTGGCTCTGGGAAGTGAAGTGAAGAAAGTGAAAGGAAGTAGCAGTTGTGATTTATGTGTTGTATTCTCTGCATACAGATGTGGTGATGAACCCATTCTCTGTGATCTAGGCATCTTCATTTGATGCCAGAGGACCTTTGTGACTCTATTAAGCTACCCTAGAACCCTGAATCCCCCTTTTTTTTTCGAGACAGGGTTTCTCTGTGTAGCCCTGGCTGTCCTGGAACTCACTGTGTAGACCAGGCTGGCCTCGAACTCAGAAATCCACCTGCCTCTGTCTCCCAAGTGCTGGGACTAAAGGCGTGCGCCACCACCTCCCGGCGAGCCCTGAATCCCTAATGCTACTGAGCTAGCCCGGGTAATCTCTCATCCACTGCTTATGAGATAAGCTGGCAAGGCTCAGCTGCCATCCTGCCAGTGATGAGCCAGGGGGTGGCTGGTGCCCTATCAGTTGGCCTTGGAAAGTGACACAGAGGGCTTGTGATGTATTCGGTTCTTAGGAAGGACAGAGATGAGGAACCTGTTCCTCCTTTGCTCATGATTCAGTAAGGAAGGTTGAGGTGACTATCCAGCACTCCCATCACCTGATTGGCTGGTGAGGGTCTAGTGAGGGTTAGAGTCGTAGGGGGGTCTCCTAGGCAGGAGTCAGAATGGTCACTGACTTGGTGGCTGTCACAGCTATGGCAAGGCCTGGACTTGTTTATGTTCAATGGTAGAAGAAAAGATATGAGATGGTCAATGTGGGAATGCCTGAGGATGCTCTTTGGATCTGGAGCCCCAGGACCACTCTGTGAGGATGCTCTTTGGATGTGGAACCCCCAGGACCACTCTGTTTCTTTGCCTGGCTTTTCGTTTGCCTCTATGTCTCCTCCTCAGCCCACCATGCCTAATCACAATCAGGAATTCCAACTGGGAAGAGGGCAGCAGAGGTGACTGGGAGGGCAGATCTTGCCCCTGAAGCCCTTGGCATCAGGGCTTCTGAAGGTGAGGGTGTCCTGAGTAGGGAGGAATACATAATAGCTGGCAGCCATTACTGACAGCAGAGGCATGAGTTCCACAGAAAAAGTGGTCCAGGGATGTCCAGGCCCATTCAGTGTATGATGGGGTGGATCCAAGCTCAGCCCTTGCACCCTCTGACAGAGTTTTAGAGTACTCTAGTGACCTCTACATCAAGCCACACCCTTTCCATCTATGAGGCCATTTTGCAAATGGAAAAACTGAATGTCAAAAATAGATAAACAGACTTTTTCCAAGGTTGTGTGTTCGGTAAGTAGCAGAGTCCCTGGAAACACAGGACATCTTCCCCTCATGCGTTGTCTTTTGTTCTGTCCCCTACGATCAGAGAACCCCAAGACTAAGCAACCATAGACCAAGACCCCAGCAGATGAGACAAATTGATAGACAAAGTTTTGTCAAAAGTTTTAGGGGAAAGTTTGATCACTTTTATTTTGGAAAGCATTTCTCCCAGTGACTTCCTACTGACACTTAGTATGCATGTATTCTCACCAACCATTAGCAAGTATCCTCACAGGAGGGATGAAGTACTCCCCATATTCTGAATGCACACACACACACACACGCACATCATTCTTATCATGTTAAACTGAGTCCAAAGCTCTGCACTTCCCACCCACAGGCCTGGGATCCTGCAAGCTTGTCACAGATGAGAAAACCTGGCTCATATGTGTGGTGTCAGGATGGTAGCCATGAATCGTAAAGTTAGGTGACCACCTGTGGTCATGAAGCCAAGTAATCAGTCCCTTGACCTCTAGCCCAGCTCTCCTCTCTCTCCCTGCCTGTTATCAGCAGGTGTGCTCCCCATAGAGATTTCTCCTGAAGCCCTCTGGATCTTGCTTCCATAAACCCTGGGGCTCTTTGAGGATGGGGGTGGGGGAACAGGGGAGAAAGAGGCATTTCCCTCTGCAGCCCGCCCTCCCTGCTCTGCCCTGTCCTCTCTGAGGAGCAAGACATGACTTAAACATTCCTGACAGCACTATTTTTAGCAGTCTCTGGCTGTCAGCTTGGCGACATGTTCTCTGCATGTTCCCCAGAGCTTTCCCACCCTGCTGTCACTCACAAAGAGCAAGGGAGACGACACGACAGGAAGGCAGCCCAGAGTTCTGGTTCTAATCCCAGTCGTTTCTGTCAGCTGGGGGACCTGACACGGCTTGCTTGATGTCTCCATCTCAGTCTCCTCAGGAGTAAATGAGAGTATGCCTGGAGAGCAGTCGACCTTGGGCCTGGCCCACCTAGGCAGATGCTCAATTTAGCTCCCTTCGCTTTCCAGGGTCTGCCTCGGGGGTGACCTGACAGCATGGTGTGGAGGCTAAGACTTGCAATGGAGGCAGCAAGGCTGTCTTGTCACCCTAGGGAGTCGTTTATCTTTGAGGTGACCCTGACTCTCTCTGTAGCCCTTTCAGATATCATTGAACATTTTAATCCTTCTGTCCTGATGCCCACGTGTTCTCCTGGAAAGGGCACTGCAGCCCACACTACTGCTGAGTAAGTTTTCTTCTTCTCCCTCTCTGGGGTTGTGCACTCTTGCTGGCCTTGGGTATGTAGGGACTTGAGGGGACAGACAACAGTCAAAGAGCTTTGAAATAGAGTTCTTCATTAAGTCAATGTCCAAATACCTTCCCTCTGCTCATTTCAGTTGGCTTCAAGGGTTAGGTCAAGCCTGCCCCTCAGAAGCTAGGGCAGTTCAGGATAGCCTCCGGTTCAGGTACTTACTGTCAGCTTTGCTGAGGGTGAGGGCATCACCTTCCTGAACCTTAAGAATATGATGTTTTTGATTGTGCTTTCCACTCCCCAGAGACTTGTGGATTCAGGCTAAAGAGCTGGTGAGGCGTATGAAGGACAACCCGGTAAGAGGCTTTGGAACTCTGGTGTGGGTGGGCTGTTCAGGTTTGCTGCAAGACGGTGACACCAAGATACAGAGTGCTGACAGCCCTGGTGCACAACTCTCGTGTCCTGGCCTCTGAGGAAACGCCTCTTCCACTGTAATACTCTGAAGGTCACTTAGGAGAAAAGAGTAACTGGTTCTATTTAGAATGATTTATTTAGGATGACTTTCTGCGTAGAAGTGCAGAAGCTCGGCAGATGGACTAAATGACCTTTCACATAGAGAGGTGGTTGGGTTCTAGAGAGAGACTGGCTTGCTTGCACATGACCTGGACTTTCCACTTTCCACTGTGTGATGCTGGGGAAGCCACCCAGGCTCCCTTAAGCTCAGTTTGCCATTTAAGCAATGGAGGAGTATCGAGAGCCTAATGCAAAGGGTTGACAGAGGATTGAATAGCGGATTGAACATGCCTGGCACAGTCAAAGCTCAACAAAAGCCAGTAGCTATCATGGTCATCGAAGCATCAATACTCATTGAGTATTTACCACAGTGCTGGGGAAATGGCTCAGTCAGAAGAAAATGCTTGTTGTGTAATCCCGAGGACCCGTGTTCAATTCCTAGCACCCACATAATAACTAGGCAGAATGGTTTGTGCTTGTAGCCCCAACACTGGGGAGGGAGGAGACAGAAGGATCCCTGGCTGACCAGCCAGCCTAGCCAAATTTGAGAGCACTGGATTCAGCAAGAGACATTGTCTCAGAAAAATAGTGAGTGGTTGAGGGAGATGCCTACACACTCCCCCACATCACCCACACGGAGAATCCATTTCTTAACAAGAAACAACTCAGGGAGGAAGAATTTGTTTTGGTTCATGGTATGAGGGATACAGTCCACCATGGCAGAGAAGGCATGGCTGTCCAGGCATGGTGGCTCTTCCCTTCTCGAGCCTCTCTAGAGCTGCCCACACAGACAAGCAGAGAAGTGTATCTCCTAGGTGATTCTAAATCCTGTCAAAGCCAGGGATGGTGACTTACAGCCATAATCCCAGCACTCGGGAAGCTAAGGAGGCACGTCCTAGGCAATTTGGTACCAGCCTGGAACACAGAGTTAGACTTTGTACTCAAAAAACCAACCAAACAAAGCAAATCCAGTCCCCCTGGCAATGGATGTTAGGCTATCCTAATGATAATAAGAGTGTAATTGTTCTGTTTAACAACTGGGCAGTCCTGAATCGAAGCCTGTAATTTTAAAGATGAAGAAACTAAAATTCCAAGAAGTCATGTGACAAGGCCAAGGTGAAGTAGTCAGTTAAAGCTAAATCCTAAGATCAGAATTCATCGTGCTCCCTGGCAACATAGCGCTGCCTCAGCAGACAGCGTTGTCTTGTTATGCGCACAGTATGTTCACTATAGAAAAACCAGAAAGCAAATGTAATATGAAACCATCCTTAAGCCTAATACCAAGAGATAATTACTAGTAATGATTCTGTCTATATTCCCTTCCACATTTTTTTCTAAGTATGTATTTCTGTGTAAAATGGGGTGCTACTGGATATCCATGCTTTCTATTATCAAGTTTTTTCAGTTTTTCTAATGATGTTAATTATGGTTTCCATTTTCATTTTAACAACCACATGCAGAGTGCTTTGTTTGCAAGAGTGTAGCATCGCTTACGTAATAACGCACTACTTCAGAAGTTTATGCTGGTTGCTGATTCCCATTCCTACGGACAAGGTGTCATTGTAGCTAAACCTTGTATTGACTCTTTTTCCTTAAAATATCCTTTGAGACCCGGGCCTGGTGGTACAGGCCTAGAAATACAGCTACTTGGTAGACTGAGGCAGGAGGATCACAAGTGCAAAGCCTGTCAGGTTACAGAGTGAGTTTAAGGCTAGCCTAGGTGAAAATTTTGTGAAAATTTGAAAGTTTTTGTCAAAGTAAAAAGGATGTGTGTGTAACTCGGTGGTAGATTACTTACTTAACATGCACAAGACCCTAGGTTCAATTTGACATTGCAAAAGAATTTTTTTTATCAAGGTATGCTGCTTAATACAAGGTACAAATTGGCTTGTAGAAAAGTTATTCCAACGTTAGACTACCAAGTACTACTTTTGACAAAAAAAAAAAAAAAATAAGGAAGAAAGAAAGAAAGAAAGAAAGAAGGAAGGAAGAAAAAAGAGAGAGAGAAAAGAAGGAATAAAGAGGGATGGAGAGATGGCTCAGCAATTCCAGAGGTCCTGAGTTCACTTCTCAGCAATCACAAAGTGGCTCACAACCATCTGTAATGAGATCTGATGCCCTCTTCTGGTGTGTCTGAAGACAGCAACAGTGTACTTTTGTACATAAAATAAATAATTCTAACCAAAACAAAAAGGAGGAAGAAAGAAAGAAAGAGAAAGAAAAAGAGAGAAAAAATGAAAGAGAAAGAAAGAAAGAAAAAAGGAAGGAAGGAAGGAAGAAAAGAAAGAAAGAAAGAAAGAAAGAAAGAGAGAGAGAAAGAAAGAAAGAGAGAAAGAAAGAGAGAGAGAAAGAAAGAAAGAAAGAAAGAAAGAGAGAAAGAAAGAGAGAGAGAAAGAAAGAAAGAAAGAAAGAAAGAGAGAGAGAGAGAAAGAAAGAAAGAAAGA
>JADRCD010076424.1:0-10597 GCA_019843815.1 Montemys delectorum | reverse complement strand
CACACACACACACACACACACACACACACACACACACACACACACAGAGTGTTGGGGGAGGGAATCAAAGACAGATTGCTGCAGTTACAAAATGGTTTACTCTACCCTGGAAATAATGTTTGTCTGCAAAAGCCAAAAGATTTTCATGCATGGCAGTGGGATGGGCTCTTTTTCTCCCTGGCAGAGAGGGCTGGTTTTAGCTATTGTGGGACACTGGAGTTTGTCATAAAAGTGCCAGTCCGCTGCTGCCCCTAGATATTCGCATGTCTTACTGAGCAGTTCTCCTGAAACGGGCATCAAGTCTTTATTTTGGGGAGAGAAATAAGAACCAGAAATTCTGAGGGAACTAGTTAGTTCATATTGTTGTTTTTGTTTGTTTGTTTGTTTGTTTGTTTGTTTTTTGGAGGGGAAACTGGGAAAGGAGAAATTTACATATAAATAAAGAAAATACCTAATTAAAAAAAAAAGAACCAGAAATTCTGCTATTTTAAACATTTAAAAGTACATTGATATTCCTAGGCCCTGTCTACCCTGTCTGCCTGCTTGGAATTTGTTAGACTCTAGGTCCTCAATAGGATAAATTTATTTCATGTATGCATGACATTCTCAAATAGTAAGTAAAAGTACATGTTTACAATGGCATTTCAAAATTAACACAATTTTCTCACCATGTGTTTGTTTATGGAATCTGTTACTTTACTTTGCTATAGTTTCTCACATCTTTATCTATGTGTATGTGTAAAATTGTAAGATGTGTGTATATGCATATCTGTGCTTGTTTGTGTTAGTTCAGTTGCTCTTGTGACACCATGCATGTACACAGATTAGAGATCAATTTCAAGTATTGGTCTTCCCACTTCTAGTTATCACTGAATTAGCCAGTCAGACTCGTGGCAACCATCTGGGGATTTTCTCATCTCTACCTGCAATGTCAGTGTAGGGCAATGGAGTTATAGATGTGGCATACTGTGTCGAGCCTTAAATAGGTTTCAACTCACATTCCCAGGCTTATGTAACAAAATCTCTGTTCAGTGACTCTGTTCAGAGTCCTAGATCTGATTGTATACATTATTTTCACAAACTCCAGAAATGGCTTGAGCTGGTTTCAAACTTAGGTTTTTTTTTTTCAATTAAAAAGATGCAAAACCATAAATTTGGGTTTCCTTTCTGTAAGTCAAGCTCAGTATATTTTATAGTCACTCTTATCTCTAACCAGGAGACCATCCCTGGGAAGCCATTCTCCTAGATTCTTACTGTTCGGTCTCATGCCAACTAGGGAGAGTTTTATGCTTCACCTTCTCCTGGAAGGAAAGTGTAGCAGGTAAAGACACATCCAAGCCTGATAGGCTAAGTTCAATCCCTGAATCCCTGAAACCCACTCATAGGTAGAAGAAGAGAACTGACTCCATGAAGCCATTCTCTGACTCCACAATGTACCATGTATTGCATAAACGTGTGCACAAATTTATATATAATTATACACACACACACCAATAATAAATGTAGATAGATGATAGATAAATAGATAGATGATAGATACATACATAGACAGATAGGTAGGTAGATAGACAGACAGACAGACAGACAGATAAACTGGCTTCATTACCCACCTTTGGCTGTCTTACATCATATGGTATTTTACTGCTTATCTTTCATTTATTTCTCTATAAAATCTAGAAGTTTAATGATATGAGTTTTTTGTGTGTTTTATTATTAGTGCACTTAAATCTTATAAAAATTGTTTTATTTTTAAATTTGAGTCTGTTTGGTGGGAGGATGTGGTGCATATGAGTTCAGATGCCTTCAGAGACTAGAAGAGGACATCGGATTTCCTTCAGGAGTTACAAGCAATTGTGAGCCCACTGATATGGGTTGTGGGAATGGAACTTAGGTCTATTGCAAGAGAAGCACATATTCTTAACACTTGAGACATCTTTCTTGCCCCCTACAATTCAGAATCATTTTCATTTAGGACTTTTGTGACCCTTTCACAACTAAGAATGTTTATCTTAAAAATAAAATTAAAAAGATGATTACATATTTAGGTGGAGGTGAGGTTAGGTTCAAGTTTAATTACTAAGTAAAAACACATGGTCATTTACAACGTAAACACATGGCTGCTAAAATCTTTCCATCATTCTAACATGGCATTTAGGAAATACAAGAGAAAAGTGATCATTCATAGGAACACTAAAATAAACAAATTACATATAATGTCTAGGAGCCAACAGTACCATTTTTATGTATATGCATGTGCATGCATATATATGTATGTGTTTACATATAAAATAATATTCTAATGTAGGGGACAAAAGAAGAGTTATAAAACAGATAAAGGTTGTTTCTTGTAGATGTTCTATTTATCCTCAGATGAATTTATTGTAAAATTGCTTAATAACATTTTTTTTAAATTTATTTTCTTTTTTAAAATATTTTTAATTAGATATTTTCTTTATTTACATGTAAATTTCTCCTTTCCCAGTTTCCCCTCCAAAAAACAAACAACAAACAAACAAAAACAACAAGAACAAACTCCTGTTGCCTCCCCCTTCCCCTGCCTGCCACCCCACCCTCTCCCACTTATTGGCCCTGGCATTCCCCTACACTGGGGCACAGAACCTTCACAGGGCCAAGGGCCTCTCCTCCTATTGATGATCGAATTTGCAATCCTCTACTATACACATGCTACCAAAACATTCAGTCCCACCATGTTTAGTCCTTGGTTGGTGCTTGGGTCCCTGGGAGCTCTGAGGGTACTAGTTAGTTCATATTGTTGTTCGTCTTAAGGAAGGACAACCCACAAACCACAAGAAAATTAAGAAGAAGGAAGACCAAAAGGTGGACATTTCATTCCTTCTTAAAAGGGGGAACCAAATACCCAGCGAAGGAGTTGCAGAGATTAACTATGGAGCAGAGACTGAAGGAAGGACAAGCCAGCCATTCATCGAACTGAGTACACGGTCCCAATAAAGGAGTTAGAGAAAGGATCTGTCAAGCTTAATAACATTTTTTAGTTATAAACATTTCAATGATGAGCTGACACACGAGTTGAAGGAGAAAAAAATCACTTCTCTATAAGCTAGGGAGGGAGGATTCAGAAACCCAACCTTGCCAACATCTTGCTTTTTGGACCACTCTCCTTTAGAAGTGTGATGACATGTTTGGCTGATGCGCACTAGGGCCTAGTTTCAATACCCCATGCTACGGAAAGAGAATGAGAAAGGTGAAGGTTTTCTTTTGTTCTCTTGTGGATTTGTCTTTGTCTGTGCTGGTTATTCAATCCACAGCCTTACACATGCTGGCCAACAGATATATCACTGAGTTACCACAGCAGCATAGTGTTAAAATTTCCATATATATGTGCAGGTGTACATACATATACATAGATGCACACATTTAACATACCTATACACCTGTTACATATACATATATAAATGTTCACATATGTATATATGTATATGTAATATATCTAACATATACATGAATATCTGATATGTATATATGTATATGTAGTATGTACTTATGTTATATATTCATATATATGTGTATATATATTATACATATAATAAACAGAATCTCAACAAACAATAAAGCTGTAATTGATCAGAAGATAGATTAATTCTGAACTTTCCTGAGCTTGATAATTATCCTGTGAGAGAAGCTCCAGGACTCAAAGTGAGGGACCTTAAATGAAATGCCCAAAAGTGATGAGTAGCTACTTGTAGAGTCCATCTCCTGTAGAAAGACAGGGCATCAAAATTGTTCCTGTTTAAAAGAACTACAAGGACAAAAATTGAGAAAAGACTGAGGTAAAGAGGTTAAATGGTTGGCCCAATTTGCCTCCAAGGCCTGCCACTATTACTGATGCTATAGTATGCTTACCAATAGGACCTTAGCATGGCTGCCCTCTGAGAGACCCTAACAAGCAGCTGAAAGGATCAGATGCAAAAACAAACACCCAACTAATGGATAGAAGCCAGGAATCCCTGTGGTTGAATTAGGGAGAGGCTGGAAGAAGCTAAGAAGGGCAACCCCATAGGAAGACCTGCAGTCTCAAATAATCTGGACCCCCGGGATCTCTCAGACACTGAGCCACCAACCTTGCAGCATACAATAGTTAATATGAGACCCCTGACATGTATACAGCAGAGGACTGCTTGGTTTGGTCTTAGTGGGAGATGCACCTAACCCTTGAGAGACTTGAGGTCCCAGGAATGGGGAATTCTGGTGGGGTGGGGGTCAGGGAGGTGGAGCATCCTCTTGGAGATGGGTCAGGAGGAATGAGATGAGGTCAGAGGGCCGACCCCGAGGGGGATAATGACTAGAGTGTAAAAAAATAAAAAGATAAATAATAATAAAAACAAAACTAATAATGATGAAAAGAAAAGTGTCCTGTGGAAACAGCTATAGGAAGAGGAGATGGAAGACTTAGCTCCTATAATGGGAAGTGCTACCATACCTTTCCAGACACTAGAAACCAAATAAATTTGTAAGTAAGTTTATGGCTAGGGACTACATGATGGAGAAGGCTAACTAAATAGAATGAATTTGATACCAACACTTTTAGGCACAAGTAATATTTCAAAGTTAGTTCTTCCTAAATTATGAATCAACTGATATGTCATATGACTTCTGTTAGTCAGTCCATGAACAGATCACAAGTCCATTATAATCAAAAGTAAAACCAGAAGAAGTTCTACCCTGCTTTCCTACAGAATAAATTATTAAAAAAAAAAAAAAAAAAAACACTTCAGAGAGAACAAAAAGTTGGGATTGAAGACATTGTACTAAGTTTTAACAACCGTGCTAGCGGGAGTGACCCTGGGGAATAACTCACAAGGGTGTGGAAACTGAAATGCTTGCATTTTAAAGGCAGTGTGCTAAAAAGGAAAAACTAAAACTAAACAAACAAACAGAAAACCTTAAGCAACAAGAAATAGAAGAAAACAATGAAGCTTTTCTAATGGCTCATGGATTAAAATCAAACAAAACAAAGGAATAGCTCCACAAGAATAAAAAGCGAGTATCTCAAAGATGAAGCAGGTTTGTTCTCCACCCACTTCCATCCTCTTTCTTCAGAGCAGAGGACACAGCCAAAGAGAGGAGAGGCTGTGTGAGTGTGAGGATTGCTGCTGGCTCCAGTGGGACTGCCTCCTGCTCCTCACTCATGTGCTTTCAAAGCTGCAGGAAACCAGAACATGCACTTCCCAAAACACTAACAGGAAATGGAAAGGAAGAATCCCAGCCAGGCAAACACCTGTAATGATACCAGTACTCGACAGGCTGAGGCAGGAGGATCATGGCTTGGAGGCTAACACAGCCTACAGAGTGAGACTACATCTCAACCCCCTCCCCCCCAAAAAAAAACCCCAGAAAAACAAAAACATCAAAGCAAAACAAACAAACAAGAAACATTAAAGAATAGGAGAAGAGAATGGAATAGAGCAATAGTTACAGTTTCTTTTAGATATCACACTTAAATATTACTGCAAATGTGAATGTGTGTGTCTCTATGTGTGTTTATGTGTGCATGTGTCTCTGTGTGTTCATACTTGTATATGTGTGCCTGTATGTGTGCATATGATTCTGTATTTGTGCGTCTGTGTGTGTATGTGTATATGTATTTGTGTGTCTATATGATGTGTCTGTGTTTCTTTGTGGGTGTATGTACGTGTGGGTATATGTCTCTCTCCCTGAGTGTATATGCCTGTGTGTGTCTGTGTGTATGCATATGTGTGTATGTGTATCTATGTGGGGGCTTATACTTATGTGTGTATACATGCATGTGCCTGTGTGTGTGTGTGTGTGTGTGTGTGTGTGTGAAGTCAAGAAGTCAAGGTTCAATGTTGTCCTCTCTGCTCTACCCCACAGGGATTGTTACTGAACTTGGAGCTCACTAAGTGAGCCACACTAGCTAGTCAAGAAGCTTTCAAATCTGTTTGTCACCTACAATCACTGGGCTCATATGGGATCTCAGAAAAAAAATCAGGTTCTTATCCTTGTACCTCAAGCACTTTTCCCAGTGAGTCATGACCCCAGCCTTTCGTCCTAGCTATTTCTCCCTTTTATTGTTCATTTCTAATACCAGACATCAACTGTATGCTTGAGAAATAACCTTCCAAATAATTGATAAAATGGATATTATATGGATTATGCTATTTTACAGGACAATGCATAAAATTAAAGTAAAATGAATAATGAAAATATATCCATATACACATATTTATAATACATACATATATAGATGTGTTTGATTAAATACATTCAGTGTATTTATTTACCTTTCCAAAGATGCTTAATCTTTTGGAGTCTATATATGGCTGTTTCAGTAAATATCTGTAAGAATAAAAAATATATATATATAGTTATACTATCTTAAGTCAATTATATATCTGAATTTATGATTCACAGACAGATAGACATATATAAACACTTCCCCAAATTTTATAAATATTCGACTGGCGACTAAGGTGAAGGTCCAGTGGGCACAAGTGTGAGAACCTGAGTTCGAGCCTTAGACCCCTCATAAATCCAGGTAAACTAGTGTATACCTATAATCTCAGAGTTCCTTCTGTATGATGGGAGGTAGAGACAGGAGCTTCTCTGAAGCTCACGGCAAGGGTAGCCTGGTGTACGAAGGGGTGAACATCAAGAGATCCTGTCTCAAATGGGGAAAAAAGGTAAGGACAGACACCTAGGATTGACCTCTGACCCCACGGCTGATGGTACAATGTCTGTCTACTCCTATATAAATGATCATACACCCATACCCACAACCTCCCCCACCCCCACACACACAGTTTAAGTATCTTCCCAAAACTAAGAAGAATTATAGTTAATTGCGGACATACTAGACACTGGGTTTCTGCCAATAAATGATATGCTAGTGCACCGCTTCCCACATCTTCACCTAAAGTAAATTATAATTGCAAGGAATAAATATGATTATTCTTTTATGGCACCAATAACAGTGATAGATGCTTTTAAAAGTGCAAGAAAGCTACATGCTAAACCAAGAAAACGGACATCTCTGACGTGTCTGAGTGAGTAATGTGCCCTATTACATGGATTTTGCAATTATGGAAGTCAACAGGAAGACATGCACCGACTTACTTTACAGCTGCTACTTGGTCCTTTGCCTCTACTGAGCCTATCCTTCTGTGAATCTCCTGCAAAACTTTCAGGCCCTGAAATCCACTTCCTCTGCCGTCAAATCTTGCTACAATGACATTATCGGTGTCAATAAGAACTGAATCCCAGTCAACATGGAACTTATCTGTCACCATCTGGCCTCCTGGTTCTTCATCCCTGCAAATGTGAGCATAGTTGATCACAAGAAGGGCAACTAGCAGTTCTGTAGAGTGTTCCAAATATATACTAACTAGCCAACCAGTTATGGAAATCTCTTATGTTGGCCATTAACCTTTTGTTTGATTCTTGATGACAAACCATTTTCCCCATATAAAGTTTGAAATGAGGAGTCCCAAGGATGAGGTGAAAACAGAGCTCAAGACCTCACAGCCGGCACTGGTTTAATTCATTTTTCAAAGAGAAGAAATGGAGAAAATATGCTTTTTTTTTATAAAGGCTTTTTTGAAGAATGACTGGCAAGTTGACAGACAAGTCTATTTTTATTGGCTGTCTTCAAGTATGTGGTAGAAATAAATGTCTAACCTGTGCTTTACAAGGGTTGAGAGGTCTGATAGAGTGCTAACTCAGCCATGGAAACTTCATACAATTTAACAGGAAGTATACAACCTTAAAGAATGTGGGACTCTGAAGGAAATACTGCATTAATATTTCCTCGGGGTTTTCTTCCCGTCCAAGACAGAGTTCTCACGGAGAAGTTAAACAAACAGCAAAGGAAGAAAAATCTTTCTCAGCCTTCAAGCTAACAACGAAGAAAGCAGGTAGGGACACAAATGTCTGAAAATCTTGAAAACCAGATGCCAAGGTGACATGAAAATTACAAACCTTGACTCTTTTCTCCATAAGTAAGAGGTAACACAACTTTATCCTGCCAGCAATGTTTGGGTCAAAAAGGTGTTTACTGTTTTATTTTCCATAATATAGGAAATGTAGAGAGGGAGGTTCTTACGAATGTCACATGTACTGGGGATGTCTCTCAGCAGTAGAGGGCTTGTCTAACTGTGGAGAGATCCCATGTCTGATCTCTAGCATAGCTCCATGAAAATTATCCTTGTCATGTTCCCCACCATCATCCTAAGTATCATAATTCTTGTCGGTTCCAGAAGAAACACTATTTCCCCCAAATTCTGGCTGTTAGATGAAAGCCGGCATTTCTCAGACTTTGTAAAACCAGTTTCTTTCTACCCTAAAGAGCCATCTCCCTTATCTCTGGCAGAAGGGACAAGCTGCTCTCTGTGATGTCTCTGTGCACAGCATTATCATGCTGACATCTAGGCTCCCTCGGTATCACAGGAACCTGTTATACATTTCAAAATCCCTGTGGACAATCTGACTCTTCTTCTCTTTCCTTGCCTCCTTTACTCCCATAGACTTCTTCAGTTCGTGAGCTTCCCTCCTCCTACCTAGTTCTTTTTCTTATAACCCTGCTGTTTTAGCTATTCTCTCTTAGTTGTCCCCTTTATGCTCTCCTTTGACCATGGTCTCTTTATCTTTCCCTTTGCCACCTCCATTTATTGTTTCTTCTCCGATCTGTTCCTTCCTCTCTCAAGGCTAGATCAAGTCTGTGGGGCATGTTCATTCTACCTCCTTTTCTTTCTGCTCTGGAACTCTTCCAAATGCCTATGTCCCTTCTATCCCTAATATCTACAATGAAACAAAACAAAACAAAACAAAACAACAAACAAACAAAAACTTCCCCTTTACCATACCATGGAGGGATCTTGTCATGAGTTGACATTACCCTCATTATCACTCATGCTGACACCATTATTTTCATTATCAGCACCATTAACACCATCAACACCATCACACCATCATCATTCTTACTCTAACCCTCTTCATACTCATGTAGTTCATCTAGAACCAAAACTAGGCACAGATTACACAGGAGGTCACCTATGTGATAGTTCTAAAGAGCCTCTAAGTGCCTCTTTCTGAAAAGAACTCCATTGGTACTGTTAGGTCTTAAACCTGGGACCAGTGCCTGTGATGCCTACTAAAACACGTCAAAGTGGATGCCAGCAGGGGTTCTCCTTGTATCTCTCAGTGTCTTCCTGTTACAGTGCCTGGACTGGCTGGTTTTGCGTGTCAACTTGACACAGGCTGGAGTTATCACAGAGAAGGGAGCTTCAGTTGGGGAAGTGCTTCCATGAGACCCAGCTGTGGAGCATTTTCTCAATTAGTGATCAAGAGGGTAGGGCCCCTTGTGGGTGGTACCATCTCTGGGCTGGAAGTCCTGGGTTCTATAAGAGAGCAGGCTGAGCAAGCCAGGGGAAGCAAACCAGCAAGGAACATCTCTCCATGGCCTCTGCATCAGCTCCTGCTTCCTGACCTACTTGAGTTCCAGTCCTGACTTCCTCTGGTGATCAACAGCCATGTGGAAGTAAGCTGAATAAACCCTTTCCTCCTCAACTTGCTTCATGGTCATGATGTTTGTGCAGGAATAGAAACCCTGACTAAGACAGTGCCCATCTGGCTGGGTTATCTTATCCCTATCCTAAATTTCTAAAGGCCAAGCTTTGGATTTGGCTTCTCACACCATACAGAGTTGCCCTTTCCTATATCATGCAATCGTTATGGTTACCTGGCTTTTTGGTCTAAGCGTAACTTTCTTGGTCAGTCTCTTTGCCTTTTGAAGGGCAAATGGAACCGTGTCACCAGACAACTGGGAAGGTCGAGTGAGTTCAGAAATCCCAGTATCCTCAGACTTGAGGATGGTAAGAGTTTCATCTACTCCCAGTCTCGCTCCTGTACTGGAGCACATGACCATGACCCCCATGGTAAGAATGTGACTACTGGTCATGGAGCACAGAAAACAGAGTTCTCCATGCTAATGAGGTTTCTAGTTGGGCCCCGAGGGTTTATGCAACCAGCATCCATTTCTGGACATTTCTTCCTGCAAAAGGTATTTAATCTCTGGTTCATTCTGAGAAGGTATACGACCCTGTTTTCCACAATGAACAAGGAATAAACAGCTTGAAAAAGCAAAAACTGTCTCTCTCATCAAGAACCACTGTGGCGGCCACGGGGGAAGCCTTCATAGTACAGAGCTACTTAAACCTCCCAAAGAAGGGCCCTCCACATTCCTGAGCACAAAGCTCAGTCAGAGTTCCCCCTCCTCCCAGTCCTGGGCTTGTCCTCACAGGCCTGCTTGAGCCCCCTTCATTCCTGACTCCATGTAGTACCCAGCAACACCTGGATGCCTGGGAGCTTGGGTAACCCTGTGTCCTAGGCCTCTGCCTGCCTTGTTTCTTGCCCCCCATCCTAGGCTGCATTCCGCCACCCCAAGTGTGAGTGCCCCTGCACTTCCCACAATCCTGTCACACAATAGGGCATTAGGGCATAGCCTACAAAACTGCCTAGTGCCCTGCCTGCGGGCATTATTTTGGTTAGTGCAGGTTCACTCACACTTGGGGTGGCGGAATGCAGCCTAGGATGGGGGGCAAGA
>JADRCD010076423.1:3697-18630 GCA_019843815.1 Montemys delectorum | reverse complement strand
TCTTCCTTCTTCTTAAGTTTCTTGTGGTTTGTGGGTCGTTCTTCCTGTATTCCAAACTTCTGGGCTAATAACCACTTATCAGAGAATGCATACCATGTGTGATCTTTTGTGATTGGGTTACCTCACTCAGGATGATACTCTCCAGATCCATCCATTTCCCTAAGAATTTCATAAATTCATTGTTTTTAATAGCTGAGTAGTACTCCATTGTGTAGATGTACCACAGTTTCTGTATCCATTCCTCTGTTGAGGGACATCTGGGTTGTTTCCAGTTTCTGGCTATTATAAATAAGGCTGCTATGAACATGGTGGAGCATGTGTCCTTACTTTTTGAAAGATTTTATTTTGGTACATAAGGTGTATGGAAGCCAGGGGACATATGAACAGAGATAGTTTTCTTCCATCTGGGCTCTGGGTATCAAAATCATGTCCTCAGGCTGAGCCATCTCTCTGCCTAGTCTCAGATATTTGTTACAGCAGAAGAATGATGGTGTTCAAACAGAATTTCTAAGTGCCCACTTCTCCAAAATTGCTCATTTGTGGGGATCACTGTTCTATACCTCTAGTAGCTAAGTCTAAAGCCTTGGAATCCTTTTTACTTCATACCCCATATCCAAGGCATCTGCAAAGTATTCCTGACTTTTCTTCACATAATTAGAATCTAGATTCTGGTCACTATCCTTCTTTCTTTTTTGCTCAGTCTCCTTTTCTGTTCTTTAAGCGTATCCATGAATTCCCACTTTGGGAACCATTACATTCACTGCCCATCTGTAGGGACAGTGTAAATAAATAAATAAGTATAAGACTACCCACACATCTGCTTCTTACAGATTCCTGCTCAAATGTCCTTCAGAGTTCTCTCTGATCCTCTTTACTGAATACCCCCAACATTCCCTTCCCCCCATAACTATCTTATTGTTTTACCTAATAAATATCCCCACTGGATTTATTATGTTTTTTTTCCATTCATACCTGTTTTTTTCTACCAGGACACAAATTTCTAACAAGATTTTGCTTTATTCATCGATTTGTTCACCAGTACTTAGAATACCTGGCGGTTAATATTTAGTTAATCTTTGCTAAATGGAAAACTGACTAGCCAACATGCCTCTCTCTGAAGACCCCACCACACAGACAGTGCTATGTCGGACAAAACCTGAATAACACTTGGACAATAAATCTGCAAAGGCCTGCTCATCCTAAATCAAACATGTACACATCTCATGAAAAGATATGTTCAAATAAATACCAACTACCAACTCATCTCCTGTTTTTTATGTCTAGTCCTCATAAGTGGAAGTAGAAATGTGAACCTATTTCACAAATGAGGAAAATAATGGTGCTTACAGTTTATTAGTATTTCCCAAAGGAGCCCAATCAGTATGCCTCTTTTCATTTGCTTATTCCATCAACAAATAATTGCTAAGTACTTCCCTCTGTCAATCATACTTCTAGGGAGTAGAAAACTGGTGTGAAAGATGCACAAATTTCCTGACCTTCGTGAAATTTAAACACAGAGTAAAAGCAATCATTTGGTGTGTTATTGAGACAATGACTCACATATTCAAAGCAGGGCTTGAACTCAAAGTGTATCTGAGGATGAATTTGAACTTCTGATTCCTGCCTCCACTTGTAAAGTGCTGGCATTGTAGGCATGCATCCCCTCTGGTTAAATTATCTTATATTCAAGAGATACTGGAAGAAGTCTCACTGACTTAGTAGCAGATCCACTGCTAGTTCAAGAACAGATATTTCTGAAATGCAGATTCAGTGTGGGAGTGGGACTAAATTTTCTGCATTTCCACAAAGCTCTCAGGTACTGTTGGTCTAGTGAGCACACTCCAGTTAAGCTCCTAGTATAAAATAGGGACTTCTCTTCATCCCCTTATCCATTCCTGTATCATAGTAGAGCAAGAAATGTAATTACAGCAAATGAAGCAAGTTTCAAGGGATCATGACTTGGGAGGTCTTGCCTGTATGTTAAGCAGCATGTGGGGCTAGGGAACTCCCAAAGCTGTTGATATTCAGAGATTCAGCTGGGAGTCAACCAGAAAGTTGCAAGGCTACTAAGAAATTGCAGTTCTTAGGGAGGGGAAGCCTCCAAGTTATAGGGGATTATTATTCTCATATATACATATACATTTACATACATGGGTGTTTGGTCTGCACAAATGTTCGTGCATCACATGCATGCAATTTCTGTGCAGGCCAGAAGAGATCAGAACTGGAGTTATAGATGGTTATGAGACACCATGTGGGTACTAGAGACTTAACCCAGCTCTTCTGGAAGAGAATCTTTTATGCATTGAGCCCTTCCTCCAGCCACCTTCACTCCATCACTCCAATCCCCCTATAGAGAATTATTAAGGTGTGAAGAGAGACTTGGGGTAGGGGAGACCAAAATAAGAACAAGGCTATAAGGTAGGGGGAACTGGGACTCAGGATACAGGGTAATTCTTCAGCACAGTATCATAAGAAGACTGACCTTGAACCTGAACTAAAGATACTTAAATTCTTCTGGGTGGAGTAGAGTTGATGCAGAGCCTAATGTGGGCTGTAGTTTGGGGTTGAGTCATTTGAAGAGCATCATAGTAAGAGGAGGATTTTCAGGACAGGGAACTAAGCAGTTTCCTCAATGCCTCTCTGAGAAAAAAAATCTTAGCACTCACCAAAAGGTGAGTAGGAGCTTCATTTTGAATGGCATGGTACCAAATGGAAAATTTAATATTGATTATTAGCTCAAGATAATGCAAAACAAAAAAAAAAAACAAAAAAAAAAACCAAAAACAAAACAACAACAAAAAACAAAAACAAAAAAAACCCACTCCATTGGTTTCTTTGTAATCTGCCAGGGTAAAAAAAGCATGTAGATACAAACTAATATTAAGAAGAAAGAGATGGGAGACAGATCTGTAGAGAGAGGACTGATGGAAGAGACTGACAAAAGAGGACAGAGTATCTGTTATTTACTGACAATGCCCTCTATGACACAAGGAGAAGCATAGCAAACAGGATAGAACCAGAATGGCACATTGTGAGCAAACTACTGTGTTCTCAGTGAAGTTCACAAAGAAGGGAGTCTTGGGCTTTAGTTCTACAAACTCCATGAGCAGAGTGGCCAAGAGAGCCTGACATAACTCCTTCAAAACGAGGCTGTACATGGGAGAACTGCTGTACAGAGGGTATGGCTTTGTAGAGCCTGGTGAAGTACGGGTCCAAAATCCTGCTCTGGTTCTCAGTGTCATCATCTATAGATGATAAACCACCCACATCATGGAACTGTGGTGAGAAATGCATTTCTTCATGCCTTCAAAATGCCTGGAAGGTAGCCAGACTCATGGTTAGTGTGAGGTAGATGTTACAGCTCCTGCTGCTGTTATGTCAGGAAGAAACACAGGGAACATGAGAACCCAAAGCCCTCCTTTTACTAAGACAAAAAAGCCTGAGCTATAGAGAGACAAGCTGCGACGGGGAATGTTCCAGGTCACTGATGAGCACACAGCAGAGCAAAGAACAGAAAACAGGTCTCCTGAGCAATGTGTTCTTCCTACAACATACCAGGAACTGTTCTTTGCTTAACTATTTAGTGTGTGTGTGTGTGTGTGTGTGTGTATAAGGGCACTTTGCTGGAATTCATTCTCCCTTCTAACCTTGATAGTCCTGTGAGTTGAATTCAGGTTGTCAGGCTTTTGTAACCAGCATTTTTACCCACTAAGAAGTTTTGCCAGTTAAACACAACACTAACTTAAAAAAATTTTTTGAGACAGGGTCTCTCTGCAGAGCCCTGTCTGTCCTAGGACTCACTCTGTAGACTAGGATTGTTGGGCACCGGCCATGGGGAAATAAAGGGGTGGGAGAGACCCGTGTCCTGCCAGAGCTCGGGGAGACTGGATGAGCAGACGATGGAGACTGCCACGTGACCCCACAGAACCACTGCAAGATGGGCAGTCTGGCTGTGTGAGGCTGCAGGACCCTGCTCTGGGGAGTAGGGAAAGCGCATTCTCAGGTATTCTCAGTCTTGGACATCCCAGATGCCGCTGGATGTCTCAGAAGAGCTGAGAACGAAGTGGGGACCCTGGGGAAGGTTCTGTCAGCCCCGGGGCCCAAAGGGAGAAAGGACAGGAGGAGAAGGCGCTGGGTGGTTCTTGCAAGAGTCCTTGGTCCGGTCTGGTGGCTGGAAATGCTGGGAGGCCTTCCTGCAGGAGACTAGACATGGCTCTTTAGGGGAAGGCCCATTCCATTGCTCCAGCATGTCGAGTCTAGATGAAAGGAGACAGTCCATGGTGACACTGGAGGAGGGCCTCTAGGGATCTGCCGAAGCTCCAGTGCCAGGGATCCTCAGGGCTGCGAGGCCAGAGCCTCAGAACTTTGCTGCCGATTCCCAGGGCACAGGAAAGTATACAGAAGTATACTCTCCAGGAGGTGAGCTTCAGTGACATACAGGTTGTGCATCCAGCAGAAGGGGATGATACCTCTGCTGTGTGACACAGTGTGAGTGGTTGGTTGTGTTGTCAGGGGTAAAACAAGAGCCTGGAGCTAGATAATGAAAATGATGTTCTTAGGACCAGGGGAGCCCTTAGGCTAAGATAAGCATTCTTGCAGCCCGGGATAAGTTGAGAATTCTCTCAGCCAAGGATTGTGCTCTTTCCAGCCATAGCTGCTGGAGGAGAGGTAGAAAGCTGTAGAGGATGCTGGGTCAGGAGTGAGCTGGGCCAGCAAAATAAGCAAGTATGGATTCTTAAATGGCAATTGGATATGGGGTGGGGGGTGGGTCTGGATTCCTGGAGGTGAGGAAGGAGGAAGTTTTGAAAAGAAGTAATAGTCTCAGAGAAGAAGGGGAGGGCTGGGCATATAGAGCACTTGCTTAGCATGAGTGAGGCCTTAGACTCAATTCTAGGTATTAAACCTAGTGCCATAGGGAAAAAAAATGTATATATACAATATATGCACAGGGGTGTGTGTGTGTGTGTGTGTGTGTGTGTGTGTGTGTGTTATTTGCTACTCTTGTCATCATTGTGACAAAGGAAGATTTGGCTAGCTGGTTCAGGGTCAGGGAAGGCCTCTCAGTGTTTCTGCAGACAGGAGCTCCTGATATCTTGGGCAGACTAGAAAACAGAGAGAGAGAGAGAGAGAGAGAGAGAGAGAGAGAGAGAGAGAGAAGAGAAGAGAAGAGAAGAGAAGAGAAGAGAAGAGAAGGAAAGTAGAGGCCAGCCATGACCACATGGAGAGAGGAGAAAGGGAGGGGAGGAGAAGTAAGAGCAAGAGGTAAGAGAGAGCAAGAGCTTAAGAGAGAGAGAGAAGGGGGCAAGCTGCCCCTTTTTATAGTGGGCTGGGCTACCTTGCTGTTGTTCAGCCAGAATACCAGGAGCTTGGGGCATTGCCTACATGACTGATAGCCATAAGATTCTGGAGTTGAGGGCTCGTGGTGTCAGGAGCCTAATGTCTAGAAATGCAGCTTACAGTTCCGTTCCTTATAGAATTTTCTACTGGGTCTCCAGAATAAGCCTCGCTCGTTCGACCAAAAGAACACAAACTGCCTTTCTCGGTCCAACATCGGATGGCTTTATACACAGAGAGATACACCTGTCTTTCCCTCCTGAGTGCTCAGATTAAAGGCATGTGCGTCACTACCATTTGACGTCCAAGCTTCTTCTGTCACCTTCCATAGGGAAATACTTCATACCCTCACACAAGTGTAAAATCAGTATGACATTTGTATAGGGCAATACTTTGACTAACTCTAATACCTCATATTCTACTCTTTAAAAAAAATAAATGAATGAACAGTCATGGGGACAGAAGGCCAGAATAAGAACTGAGCACAACTAGCTGGAGAAAATGACAATTAGCTCAACAGTCCATGATAATTAAACTGTTGCTAACTTGACAGAATCTAGAAGCACTTAAGAGAGAAACCTATGAATATGCCTGTGAAGAAGTTTCTAGCCTTGGTTCATTGATGTGAAGAGAGCCATCCTGTATAGGGGTGGTACCAACCCATGGTTTGTGGTCCCGGGTTGAGTAGAAAGGAGAGTGAGCTGATCACCAGCATTTGTCTCTGTGTGCTTCCTGACAGCAGACACAGTGTGACCTGTACACTCCTGCTCTTCACACTATGATTTGCCCACTGTGATGGCACATACCCCTTCAAAACATGAACTCAACTAACCCTTTTTCCTTAAGTTGCTTTGGCCAGTATTTTGTCACAGTCATGAGAATAATGAATAGAGAACCTGAGGGAAGTATAATGGTTTATACTACACAGAAGACAGAAGAAGCAGAATCTGCCCCAGTTATGCTAAAGAACCCCTTTTATCTAATCTTATTGTTCTCTGCTCCTATTCTAGAGGAAGCATGAGCTTTAAGGAAGAAACACCAACATAGTTCTACCAGAGGACCCAGCCATACCACTCCTTGGCATATATCCAGAAGATGCTCCAAAATGTAATAAGGACACATGCTCCACCATGTTCATAGCAGCCTTATTTATAATAGCCAGAAACTGGAAACAACCCAGATGTCCCTCAACAGAGGAATGGATACAGAAAATGTGGTACATCTACACAATGGAGTACTACTCAGCTATTAAAAACAATGACTTCATGAAATTCTTAGGCAAATAGATAGAACTAGAAAATATTCTGAGTGAGGTAACTCAGTCACAAAAGAACACACATGGTATGCGCTCACTGATAAGTGGATATTAGCTTAAAAGTTCAGAATACCCAAGATACAATTCACTGACCACACGAAGCTCAAGAAGAAGGAAGACCAAAGTGTAGGTGCTTTGGTCCTTCTTAGAAGGAGAACAAAATACTCACAGGAGCAAATATGGAGATAAAGTGTAGAGCAGAGACTGAAGGAAAGGCCATCCAGAGACTGTCCCACCTGGAGATCCATCCCTTGTAGAGTCACCAAACACAGGCTCTATTATGTATGCCAAGAAGTGCTTGCTGACAGGAGCCTGATATGGCTGTCTCCAGAGAGGCTCTGCCAGAGCCTTACAAATACAAGGGTGGATGCTTGCAGACAACCATTGGGCTGAGTGCCAGATCCCCAATAGAGGAGTTAGAGAAAGGACTGAAGAAGTTGAAGGGGTTTGCAACCCTGTCTTAGTCAGGGTTTTTATTTTTGTACAAACATCATGACCAAGAAGCAAGTTGGGGAAGAAAGGGTTTATTTGGCTTACACTTTTATATTGCTGTTTATCACTAAGGAAGTCAGGACTAGAACTCAAGCAGGTTAGGAAGCAGGAGCTGATGCAGAGGCCATGGAAGGATGTTCTTTGTTAGCTTGCTTTTCTTGGCTTGCTCAGCCTGCTCTCTTATAGAACTCAAGACTTTTAGCCCAGAGATGGCACCACCCACAAGGGGCCCTACCCCCTTGATCACTAACTGAGAAAATGCCCCACAGCTGGATCTCATGGAGGCACTTCCCCAACTGAAGCTCCCTTCTCTGTGATAACTCCAGCCTGTGTCAAGTTGACACACAAAACTAGCCAGTACAATTGACCCCTTGTCAACTTGACACACAAACACATCACTATTAAGCCTCAACCTTTATGTTTTTATTTATCCCCAAAATTTAAAATCCCACAGTCTTTATATATTAAAAGTTCAATCAATTTAAAATGTCCAATATCTTTTAAAATTCAAAGTCTCTTAACTGTGGACTCCACTAAAATACTTTCTTCCTTCAAGAGGGAAAAATATCAGGGCACAGTCACAATCAAAAGCAAAACCAATGTCTGAAATCTAACTCATGATCTTCTGGGCTCCTCCAAGGGCTTTGGTCACTTCTCCAGCTCTGCCCTTTGTAGCACACATCTTTGTCTTCTGGGCTCCAGATGCCTGTATTCCATTGCTGCTGCTGTCCTTGGTGGTCACTATATGGTATTGGCATTCCCAAAACACTGCTGTAACTAGGCTTTACCAGTAGCCTCTCATAGATTGTCTTTACGGTGCCAAGCCTCAACTCCTTTGCATGACACCTTCAGTCTTGGGCCATGAATTGCAAACTGAGGCTGCACCTTCACCAATGGCCTTCCATGGCCTCTCACTGTGCCGAACCTCAGCTGCTCTCTATGACCCCTTCATGCTGTCAAAACCAGTACCACCTGGGTGACTCTTACACATTACCAAGTCCTGTTGCAGCACAAGGTACAACCTTGGCTATCTCTGGAACACAACCTCTTAGTGCTCTCAGAAAACACTCCCCAGAAGATGTCACCTCAATGATGCTGGTCTCTTCTTAATCACTGCTAATTTTTTAGCTTCAGCTAACCAGCATCAATAGTCCCAGTAATGCAAAGTTCTTTCTTTAGTAGTTCTGGTATCTTGTTAATCACAGTTGATACTTCAGCCCCAGCTAACCAGAACCACAGAATCTTCACAGTCAAAACAACATGGCCCTGATAAGAGTCTTTAATCTTTCCTCTGAAATTTCACAAGCCAGGCCTCCATCTTCTGCAGTGTTCTCAACATGATCTTTCAAGCTCCTATAGAACATCTCACAGAGTTCTTAACAATCAGTGGCTCTTCTAGCTCAAAGTTCCAAAGTCCTTCCACAGTCCTCCCCAAAACATGGTCAGGTTGTCACAGGAATACCCCACTCCTGGTACCAATATGTCTTAGTTAGGGGTTCTCTAGAGTCACAGAACTTAGTCTCTATGTAGTAAAGGGATTTATTGATGACTTACAGTTTGTAGTCTAACTCCCAACAATCAACTCCCAACAACAGTCACAGCAGCAGCTGTGAATGGAAGTCTAAGGATCCAGCAATTGTTCAGTCCCACAAGGCAAGCAGGCGAAGCAGAGAGAGTCTTCCTTCTTCCAATGTCCTTATATATGTCTCCAGCAAAAAGTGTGGCCCAGGTTAAAGGTGTGTGCCACCACACCTTTAACCCTGGGTGACCTTGAACTCATAGAGCTTTTTATGTTAATCCTGTGGGATTCGTAGCCACTATTCCTCAAGGTCTCTATGCCAAGATTCAGGTCAGAAACTTGTATCTCTCAGCCTCCAGATTAGGGCCACAGGTGAGCCTTTTAATTCTGGATTGTAATTTATTTCAGACGTAGTCAAGTTGACAACCAGGAATAGCCACTACAAACCCCATAGGTAGAACAACAATATCAACCAACCAGACGACCCCCTCCCCAGAGCTCCCAGGGACTAAGCCAGCAACAAAGGAGTACACACGGCTCCAGCCACATATGTAGTAGAGGATGGCCTTGTCATGCATCAGTGGGAGGAGAGGTCCTTGGTCCTATGAAGGCTTGATAGATGCCCCAGTGTAGGGGACTCAAGGGCTGGGAGGTGGGAGTGGGTGGGTGGGTGGGTAGAAGAACACTTTCATAGAAACAGGGGGAGGAAGGATGGGATAGGCAGTTTCTTGGAAGGGGAGAAACCAGGAAAGGGGATAATATTTGAAATATAAATAAAGAAAATATCAAATTAAAAGAAGAAAAGAAAGAAACACCGAAGAACAGACAGAACCCACATATCTCTGCTTATGAGACATGCTTGAATTGAGAAAAACCCTGAGTGGCATGTGAGGTTGAACATCTTGAGCAGGACAAGACAAGATTAAACATACTTGATATAAAAGAGGCCAGAAAAACAGCAACTGCTTCCCCCAGAACAGCATTTAAGGAAATGGAAGGAGATATGTGCCGATTAAAAACAATACAGAAGAAAATAAAACCTATTGTTTATCATCCTAAGTTCGGAAAGCTCAATAAACTCCTTATATTTGTAGTAGTACACACAAAGTGGATTTTGACGCAGAAAGGAAAACCAAGCATGAATAATGAAGAAGCAACTATAAAATTACATTATTATGTAATAATATACATGCCCATAGAAACATAATAGATTTCTATACTAAACAGTAGTCAAGGAACATAGCTATATACATTGACAAAAAATTCCAATGTGTATCTTTCCTTATAACATCCACAAAGAATTACTTAAACATTTTTTTATTCAGTTATTTTAAGTGAATGGGGTCAAACACTTGGCCCTTTTGAATATCTGAGTTCTTTCATTTAACATGTTTTCAAAGGTTTATCTGCTATTTTTTTGACAAAATAATATTCCAGCACATGGATATTTCAACAACGTCTACTTGTCTGTTCTTTTTGTTTTGTTTTGTTTTGTTTGTTTGTTTGTTTTTTTCGAGACAGGGTTTCTCTGTATAGCCCTGGCTGTCCTGGAACTCACTCTGTAGACCAGGCTGGCCTCGAACTCAGAAATCTGCCTGCCACCACTGCCTGGCATACTTGTCTGTTCTTAAACTAATTGATGCAATTTTGAACTTGTTTCCCTTTTTGTTGTTTGGAATAATGATATCAAGAATTATTTATGTACGGTTTCCACACAAATGTGTATTTTCAATCATCTTTTTCATTTTTTAATTAAAAATATGTACTTTATTTTATTTTACATGTATGAGTGTTTTGCCTACACATGTATCTGTGCACCACATGAGTGTGTGGAGTAATAGACAATTGTGAGTTTCTGTGTGGGTGCTGAGAATTGATCCCAGGTCATCTGGAAGAACAGCCTATACTCTTAACCAATGAGTCTCCTGTCTTATGTCTATTTTCAGTCATCTTGGGTTATATACTTAAGAGTGGAATTACTGGTTATCTGATAATTTTATGTGTAACTTTTCTGGAAACTACCAAATTTTCACTATATCCTCATTAACAATTATTATTGTCTTTTTTATTATTTATCTTAGTAGGTGTGAAGTATTATTATGACATTGATTTGTATTTCCCTAATGATCAGGATGTTGTGCATCTGGTCATGTACATATTGGCCACGTGTGTATTTTCTCTGGAGAAATGTTTAGTCACAGACTTTTCCCATTTAAAAAAAAAAACAGGAAAGTATTAATAACCTCTGACCCCATGTTAAAAAAAAAAACAGATGTAATGGCATCCTTCAATTAAAAAAAATGTCAAGGATAACAATTGCAAAGATGATGGGTGGATGGAAATTTAAATGGCATTTAATCATTGGAATAGGATTATGACTCTAACTGGCAAATCAATCATTAGGAAAATCAGAATTATTGCTGTTGCTTTTTTTTGTGCTAAGGTTCAGACTCTAGGGTTAGGGTTAGAATGTGCAAGACACCTTTGCCATATGCATTCTACTACTGAACTCCATGTCCAGCTCAAATAAAGTTGTTTTCCTATCACTTCTTGCTTATTTGTGTGATGCTGAGAGTGAAATTAGATGTTATTCTTGGCTAGTACACTAAAACTATGGTATAACTTCAGCCTAATACATCTGTTTTTATTCAGTCATTTTTCCTGATTCTGTGGGTATAATCTTGGCAAGTATTCTACCACTGAACTACACCCCCCAGGCACCCTCGGAATTGTCGTAGAATTTTTAAAGTTTTGAATGTTGTGAAACCCTCAGCAAAGACATGAGGTCATTTTGATCAGCTGTTATAATCATGAAATGTTTCTGAAAATACAGTAATTGCCACTAAAAATATTTTCATAGAGGGCCTGCAGAGATGGCTCAGCAGTTAAGCATGATGCTTTCTGCTTTTCCGTAGGAAATGTGTTCAACTCCCAGCACCACATGGGGTGGCTCACAACCACCTGTAACTCTAGTTCCAGGGGATATGACACCTGGTCACTCTGAGCTCTTGTACACATGTGACATGTTCTCACATTGACACACACATGAATATAAACATTATTTTTAAAGATTAAAATGAGATTTTGTTTGTTTGTTTGTTTGTTTGTTTCTGCCAGGAGAAGGAGATAGCTCGAGTAATACAGTGCTTGCTTTAAAAACATGAGCTCCTAAAGTTCCATCTTCATAGTCCACATAAGAAAAGTCAGGCATGGTAGCATCAACCTGTGATTTCAGTGCTAGGAGCAGGAGACAGGCAGTTTTCTAAATCCCTGGTGCTCACTAGCCAGTGAGCCAAGCCTACTTGGCAAGTTCCAGTAAGAAGGGGAATGGGGAGGAGGGAGGGAAGGAAGGAGCAAGAGAAGAAATAACAACCAAAAAGTGGATAAACCCTGAGGAATAATACCCAAGGCTGTTCTTAAGATATGTACACACATATGTGCATATACACTCAAACATGTGTACACACATAAGACTATGATGTCTGAGAGTTCAGTGAATTAGTATGTGTGAAGCTATGTGTACTGTAATCACTAGTCTGTCTAAGACATGGAATATTTCTGTTATTCTTATGCTCCTTCCCAGTCTGAATTTCTTGCATTAGGAGAACAATGGTCTCCATTATGCTCAATTATTACTTTTGTTCCAGATCTATCTCCCTTTAAGTGGAACCAAGTGGTTTACACTCATCTGCATCAGTTCTTCTAAAGAGATTTGGTAAGATTCATTTATATTGCTGTATGAAGGATGAGGAGAAAGTCACAGGCAGGACATCAGGTTGGTCATTGTCTGGGAAGAGATTTACAAATAAGTTACAAATAAAACTAGAATGAACTTTGTGGCACTAGATTGAACTTGGAGACTTTGATACAAATTCAAGCTGCATTCTTTCTCTGCTCTGAGAAATTGCCACATAGCTACTGGCTTCAAAGGAACAAATAGAGCCTGTTTCAGTTGCTAGAGTGCTTGCCTTATGCAAAAAACAAACAAACAAATAAACATCCCAGTCATCCTCACTTCATCATAACAGGGCTGGAGTTTCAGAGTGGGGAAAGTGAAGCAGTTCATTGTACAGCCTTACAAAGTTGGGTGTCAAAGTAAGGGAAAGGCAAAAAAATAGCTGTGTGTCAATGTGGCACAAAGCAGTGCTTTTTATTTTCCCAATTCTATTTATTTTCTCCTCCCGCACTCCCTTCTCAGTAGTGGAATTCTTCAGAGAAATACAATCTTCTAGTTGTCTAACATTGTCCTCTCCCAAATTCCCCATCTTATTGATTCAGGATGTAATGTTTTACCTAATGTATATGCTAGGGCTTGAGATTCCTTCCTTTTCTGGTACATGGGCTATATCACATAGCAGATTTCTATAACTTTTCAATCCTAGGATGAACTGAGAGTAACTTACTAGTTCTCAACCTTCCTAATGCTGTGACCCTTTAATACAGTTCCTCATGTTGTGGTGACCCACCCCCCCCCACACACACACACCATAAAATGTTTTTACTACTTCATAGCTGTAATTTTGCTACTTTTATGAACCATAATGTAAATATATGATATGCAGGTTATCTGATCTGTGACCCTTGGGGAGGTCTCAACCCACAGGTTGAAAAACCACAGGCCTAGCTAGACAGGCAGGCACCAGCTGCCAACTAGGACAGGAGCCTAAGTGCCTCCTGCTTATCAGGCCTTCCCTGGTAATGCCAGATAATTTGTCCACTGTAATGAGGTCCTTAACTTGGAAGATGGTGGCATACAAGTGTCCTTCATACAGCTGCGGCAACAAGAAGAGTCAGAGCAACAAAGCAGAAAATATACGCCAGGATGCAAATGAAAGGAGCTCTTCGAATTAAGAGAGGAGATAGAACAGCAGGCATGGGGAGGAGGGAGGCAAAGGGGGTTTGTTCTTGCTTTTGTTTGTTTGTTTGTTTGTTTGTTTTGGAGGGGAACCTGGGAAAGGGAAAATGTACATGTAAATAAAGAAAATACCTAATTAAAAAAAAAAAAGCCTAGAGACAGCTCTGAGAAAGCACAAGCCTGCAGAGTGAAGCCAGCCAAACCCTAATAAAAGATTGGCAGCCTCCCCCTCTAGGAGAAACACATAGTTCTTGGAAATTTGAAATCTGCTACCAGGAGTTGGTCTGAAAGCCTCAGGGAGGAAAAATCTTAGAACTGCTCGCTGTCTTTCAGAGTGCTATTGTCCAGAGCCTTCTTAAGGATTGAATTAACACTGGGGCTCAGAAAATAAAAAACAGTGATTCAGGATCCCAAGATGCAACCTGCTACAGTAACTGGGTGGGTGACATGAGAAAGGTTGGCTGTCTGCCACCTCTAGAGCAAGTCATGATGTGCCTGGCCCATACACTCTGATCATTCTTGGAGTTAGTACCAGCACCGAGTGTACATTTAAAAAAAAAAAAAACCATCTAGAGTAAATGTAGGCCTTTTGCAGACAGCACACATTTCATGGGCCCTGCCCAATAAGGATAAGAAGCAGGGCTTAGCCAGCATATAGGACCAAACTTTGTTGTGGAAGCACAGAGGAATTAAGGTAGATATCAGTTGATTCCAATATTAGAAGACCAGAAAGTAAGTTTCTCCTGTTGTGGATGAGCCTGGTGTTATTCTTGTGAACGAATCACCTAATGAATAAAGGAGCCAATCACTGGGCAAGTAGATGGGATTTCTGAGTTGAAGGGAGGAAGAGAGGTAGCAGGAGAGTGTTAGGTCCCTTTTGGAACAGGGACAGCAGAGGACTAAGATGTAGCTGCTAGTGTTTCCTGGTATCATGGCAGATCTGCAAGGACACCACCAGAGGAATCAGATTTTAATAAGGCTTACAAGATTAGGTTTTAGTTGTTGTGCCTAGAGATTGAGTTACCATTGTTTCTGAACTGAGTTTGTGTTGTGTTTCCCTTCATACAGTGGCTTGTCTGGGTTCAAGAGAGAAAGATACTGCAGCAAAGGGTGGGTTTGCCAGATGTGCACCACAAAGGCCATGGGGGATTTGAAGCACAGGGTTGGTGTGGAAACAACTTGCCAGTGGGAACCTAGAGAGCTAGGTGGAGAGATGTGAAGTTCTCCACAATTAAAGAACAGGCCAGCCTTTGCCTGCTAGTGCATGGCCGGCCAAGCCACTGGGGGCTAGGCCACTAGAGTGGGAACTTGCAGGTTCTTTTTTTAAAATTTCCCTGCAACAATTCTCCCATCTAAGTAAGTCAGTAAAGAAGAATCATTTGACTCATTTTTTTCTTAACACTTATCTAATTTCT
>JADRCD010076421.1:674-10892 GCA_019843815.1 Montemys delectorum | reverse complement strand
TTTTTTTTTTAAAGAAACCAAATTCTCACTACAAGATACTGGCTTAATAATTATTTTTTATATTGTGTATGGATATTCCATATACTTCTTCAGTGTACCTGTGTTTTCTATAAAACCAAATGTAATCACTGTGACCACCACAACCAGCAGATCTGTGGGAGGCAAGAAGGCAGTTTGGTTCAACATGACTAAGTAGCTAGTGTTAGTTTAAATATTGTTAGTCTGACCCCGATTAGGTTTTTTTTAGGCATATTTAAGGACATCACAAATTGATGAAAACTTTCCTCATGATACTTAACTCAATCCCTTGTGCCCAACAGAGCCCATACAAATCTCTTTGAGGATCAAGGTAAGCTAAATAAAGATTGGGTGTGACTACATTGACACCATCCACAAAGATGAGTTTTATAGATTGATTACATGTGACACCTTCCATAAAAAATAGATTCTATAGATCAACTGAGAAAAACAAGTTCATGATTAGGGGGAGGAACCCATGTGGTCTTGGCCACACAGGTAGCACAAAGGTCACGAGGCAAGCTATGCATTTCTTTCTTTGACAGAACAACACTGTATGTTTAACATTCCAGGTTCCCCTTATCTTTGAGCACAAAGACCCCTGTGCTTCCTACAACTAAATACTTACAACCAGGTATAGATAAGCAACATGTGAGATTAAAACAAGCAAACAAACAAGCAAGATGAAATAATATTACTTCACAAATTGTCCTGAATATATATATCATTTCACAAGAGGCCCAGCAATATCATTTAATGTATGTTCCAAACTATGTAAGTGAAGCTTAATTTTTAATGTAAGGTAACACAGATGAATCCAAAATAAGGTCTGTTTTTTGCTCTGTTAAAATAGCTATTTGTGTCTCTATTTAGATAAAGATATTTTCATGAAGAAAAAAGTCAGGATGACTTGCAATATATTTTAGCTACATATAGAATATATAGCAGGTATTTATAAAAGAGAATGGACTATGTATTTCCATAGCATAAATTATAACTGACCAGAAGAGACTGGATTGCTTACCATACATTTAAAGTACCTATTGTCACCAGGCATCTGGTTACTTGCATTTTCAATTGCATTGATCCTGTTCCTGGATGAAATTTACAAATGTCAGCCATGTTCATTCCCATTTCCATGGTGCTTTTTTGAATTCTTTCATTAGGTTACTATAAAAATATAGAAAAATAAATAGTTTTAAGAGGAAGAAAATTCTATAGCAGGAAAAATTATTTGCCACTTTCTACTCTGTGTGATAAAAGAGGGATTTGTAAATGTGGTTCAGATGTTAAAAATCAATTCTACTTAAACAGATTGTGGGTGACACTTATCCAATATGGGGAATGATGATTTTTCCCACTTCTGAGTTTCCTTTGCAATGTCACTCAGTGTAAGAGTCTATATTCACTAATTTCTCACTATAGCTTAAGCTAGAGCAGTTATTCTTACCCAGGTGAATCTGTCAGTGTTGGAAATAGAGTAGCTTACAGCAGTAAAGAATGTTTTAAATGCTTAAAGCTCATTGTTTGTAATTCAGAATTTCTCTATTAGTTGTATACCGTTGGTTAAAGTTTCATTAATTTGCAATCTATCTTCTTAGTTGAAATGGACACAAATGCATGCAATATGGACAATTAAAGGGATTGGGTCTCAAACTTTAATGCCCTTTGAGAGACTTGGAAAGGGTTCAGAATCTTCTGAGACTTTACTCCAGACCAATTAAATACCCCAGACCACTTAAATAAG
Organism: Montemys delectorum; assembly: GCA_019843815.1. Classification (NCBI taxonomy): domain Eukaryota; kingdom Metazoa; phylum Chordata; class Mammalia; order Rodentia; family Muridae; genus Montemys; species Montemys delectorum. Next base: position 9,127 of record JADRCD010076421.1, on the reverse strand, counting down.
GTTAGTTCTGGGCAGAAGTCAAGAACTAATCAGTTTGCAACAAGGTGGTTCCACTATGCAGCCAACCATGGGAACTTCTGCCTCAGGGACTGGTAGTATCTATCTGTAGACTAGGACAAGAGTATATCCTGTCTTTTGAGACTGGAGAGATGGCTCAGCAGCTGCTGTGGTTGCAGAAGAACAGAGTTTGGTTCAAGGATCAGCCATGTCAGAGCACTCACAACTTAGCTTTCACTCCAGCTGTGATATCCTCTGTTGGCATCTACAGACACCTACACACATCTGCATACACACACACACACACACACACACACACACACACACACACACACGTACACTCTCACAACTCCTACTAACAAAAATAGATCCTAAAAAAACCTGAGTATGAGTCACCCCCTCCCCAGAAGCCATAAAAAAGTAGATCTTAAAAAGTAATGTATTCAGCTTTCTAAGGAGTGCAGAAATGTCTTTTTAAGCTTCTTAAATTTATATAGAAGTTTGTATACATTTCATTGGTACTTTTATATGTATATAATACATATATACATATATATGTATATACATATGCATACATATACATACATATATATGTATATACACATATATTTTATACATATGTATTATATATATACATATATATATAGTCTGTGTAGGAGTACATGCCCATTCAGCAGAAGATCCAGCTTCTTAGACTGTAAATGATACTGTCATAGAGCCGTATCACCACAATATTGGCCTATGGAAGGGCCAAACAAGGTGAGAAGAAATTGAAGAGGACCAAGATGTACAATGCTGGGTGATGGCTCTCCTGAAGAGACTAAAACAGGAAAGACACTTAACTGATGGCTCAGCAACAGTAGACAATGAACACACCAGGAAAAGGAGCTCTTGTGTTTTATCCACCTTAAAATTTTATCCAGGAAAAGACACTTGCCTAATATGATAATCACCTAATTATTAACATAAACAATAACAAGGAAGGAATGCTGCATGGGAGGACAGCAGCCCCTCAGCAGGGTATAAAAGGGGATGTGGGCAGGGAGACTCCCACTTCCAAACCTTCCACCCACCTTCTTATAAACCCATCCAGAACCTCCACCTCTGACACTATGGTCAGCTCCTGTTGCGGCTCTGTCTGCTCTGAGGAGGGCTGTGGCCAAGGCTGCTGCCAGCCCAGCTGCTGCCAGACCACCTGCTGTAGGACCACCTGCTGCCGCCCCAGCTGCTGTGTGTCCAGCTGCTGCAGACCCAGCTGCTGTGTGTCCAGCTGCTGCAGGCCCCAGTGCTGCCAGTCTGTGTGCTGCCAGCCCACCTGCTGCCGCCCTAGCTGCTGCATTTCTAGCTGTTGCAGGCCCAACTGTTGCCGCCCCAGCTGTTGTGTGTCTAGCTGCTGCAGACCCAGCTGCTGTGTGTCCAGCTGCTGCAGGCCTCAGTGCTGCCAGTCTGTGTGCTGCCAGCCTACCTGCTGCCTACCCAGCTGTTGTCGACCATGCTGTGGTAGTTCCAGCTGTTGTGGATCCAGCTGCTGCAGACCCAGCTGCTGCATTTCTAGCTGCTGTCGCCCCAGCTGTTGCCAGGCTACCTGCTGCCGCCCCAGCTGCTGTGTGTCCAGCTGTTGTAGACCCCAGTGCTGCATCTCCAGCTGTTGTCGCCCCATCTGTTGCCAGACAACCTGCTGCAGGACCACCTGCTGCCGCCCAGTATGTTCTAGTGGTTCTTGCTGCTGAGCACTCTCACCCAGTCCCCTGCTCTTCATCACACATAGTTCCTGATGTAGACCATGTGTGTGCTGAGTCCCAAGAGGCCCATTCTAAAGCCTCTGATACAACTGAGATTGATTTGGACAACAAATATATTGCCACACACCAGCCTGCTTAGTATCTGTTTAAAATGAACACACATTTGAACTTTCTAAACTCTTGTAATAATTTGTTCTATGCTATATTAAAAAAAAGCTTCCTAACAATAAATTAATAATAAATTAAAAGTTTAAAGGTACATAAGTAAAATGTCATATTGTGTCTTCTTATTTTTCTTGCTGAAATTGTCTTCAATTGCCCTTTAATGTCTTGGTAAACTGAGAGTTTATTGGGTCACACAGGGAAGAGTCATCCCACTGGGTTTTTAGACCTCATGATGAGGACTATTCTAGCATAGCTATATGTTTATAGATATCTATTAGAGGGCTAAGAGACCCACAGCTAAATGTTTGGTGGAGCTCAGGAAACCCTGAGGAAGAGGGGACATAAGGATTGTAGGAGCCAGAGGGATCAGAGACTCCAGGAGAACATGGCCCACAGAATCAACTAAGCAGGGCTCTTAGAGGCTCACAGAGACTGACATCATGGGATCTTCATGGGTCTGTGCTAGGTCCTCTGTATATATGTTGTGATTATTTAGCTTGGAGGCTTTGTGGGACTTCTAAAAATGGGAATGTATGTGTCTCTGACACTTTTGACTGGTTTGGGGATCCTTTTCCTCCTACTCCCTTTGTCTTGTCCAACCTTGACACAAGGTGGTTTGTTCCCAGTCTTATTGTATTGAGTTGTGCCATGTTGTGCCATGTTCAGTTCATATCCCTGGGAGGTATTCTCTATTCTGAAGAGAAACTGAGGAGGAGGAGTGGATCTCAGGGAGAGGAGAAGTGAGGACCCTCGGGGAAGTAGAGGGAGAGGAGAATGTGGTTGGGATGTGTTATATGAGAGAAAAATTTAAAAACATTTCAATAACAAATCCCCCAAGAAAGAAAGAAAGAAAGAAAGAAAGAAAGAAAGAAAGAAAGAAAGAAAGAAAGAAAGGAGGAAAGAGCATAACAAAGATTGGCTGGAGTCCTGAGGCAGCAAGGCAGTGATTCCTCAGGGTTTAGTGGTTAAGGATGTGATCAAGACATAGACAGTCATTCTTGGCCATGAATGTCTCCTTTGACTTAGTCTTAGGCTACACTTCCTTAAGAGCTATTGTGCAAATGGATACATACATTTCTAGTATACGCATGTTTTTATATTAATAAAGATTGTTTCCAAACAGATGAACTGAAATCTTTAGCTAGGTTTAAACAGCAAGATTAGATTAAGCAATGAAAATATTTTAAGAGCAAGAAGGAAACAATTAATTGTTGGGGGCATTTCTGTTATTTCTAATACACCTATCACTCTGAAGACTGATAATACTGTTTAATATATACACATTAAAACTGTTTAATATGTAATTTAATATATAATTGACATATTCATTAAATATATTCATTCATTCATTACACATTCATTCATTTAATACATATTCATTAGTACTTAATGAAGCTTCATTTTTCATTAGAAGAAAGTGGATTGTGGAGACCAGCCGGGAGGCACAGGCCTCACAAGTCAAGCAGGGGAGTTGCAGGGCGGCAGGGACAGGATCCTCTCAGCTTCCAAGTGACAGAGGTGAATCAGCGACCCTCTCTGCCCCTACCCTGCAAGTGGAGGACCTGCTTCTAGGGAGTGCTTAATCCAGAGACTCAGGTGAGATCTGCCATTTTCTATCTGGTGACTTTCTAAGGCGGGAGGCATAGGCCCCAAGAGTCGCAGGGGAGTCACAGGGCAGCAGGGATAGGACAAGCTCTAGTCAGAGACACCAAGAACATCTAACATCAGAGATCAAGAGACGGCGAAAAGCAAACACAAGAATCCTACCAACAGAAACCAAGACTGCTTGACTTCATCAGAACCAAGTAGTCCCACCACAGTAAGTCCTGGATATCCCAAAACACTGGAAAAGCAAGATTTGGATCTAAAATCATTATCTCACAATGCTGATAGAGGAACTTAAGAAGGACATGAACAACTCCCTTAAAGAAATACAGGAGAACACAGGTAAAGAGATACAAGCCCTTAAAGAGGAAACAAAAAAAAATCCCATAAAGAATAACAGGAGATCACAAGTAAACAAGTAGAAGCACTTAAAGAGCAAACTCAAAAATCCCTTAAGGAATTGCTGGAAAACACAAACAAACAGGTGAAGGGATTGAGTAAAACCATCAAGGACCTAAAAATGGAAGTAGAAACAATAAAGAAATCACAAAAAGAGACAACTCTGGAGTTAGAAATCTTAGGAAAGAAGTCAGGAAACATAGATGCAAGCATCACCAACAGAATACAAGAGATAGAAGAGAGAATATCAGGGGCAGAAGATAACATAGACAACATTGACAGAACAGTCAAAGAAAATGCAAAATGCAAAACGACCTTAACCCAAAACATCCAGGAAATCCAGGACACAATGAGAAGACCAAACCTAAGGATAATAGGTATAGAAGAGAGTGAAGACCTCCAACTTAAAGGGCCAGTAAATATCTTCAACAAAATTATAGAAGAAAATGCCCCTAACCTAAAAGAAAGAGATGCCCATGAACATACAAGAAGCCTATAGAACTCCAAAAAGACTGGTCCAGAAAAGAAATTCCTCCCGCCACATAATAGTCAAAACAACAAATGCACAAAACAAAGAAAGAATACTAAAAGCAGTAAGGGAAAAAGGTCAAGTAACATACAAAGGCAGGCCTATCAGAATTATACCAGACTTCTCACCAGAGACTATGAAAGCTAGAAGATCCTGGGCAGATGTCATACAGACCCTACAAGAACACAAATGCCAGCCCAGGCTACTATATCCAGCAAAACTCTCCATTACCATAGATGGAAAAAACAAGATATTCTATGACAAAACAAAATTTATACAATATCTTTCCACAAATCCAGCCCTACAAAGGATAATAGATGGAAAACATCAACATAAGGAGCAAAACTACACCCTAGAAGAAGCAAGAAGGTAATCTTTCAACAAATCGACACAAACCTAATTCCACCTCTTACAACAAAAACAACAGGAATGTGACAATTACTTTTTCTTAATAATATGAAAATTAATATTACCAACATATCCTAATCGATTGAAATCCAACAATATGAGGAATTAGAAATTTGTTGATTGTCATCCAATGGTCTCTCTAATTTGGTAATTGGAGAAATAGGTCCAATATTGTACAATCTATATGTACTTTCAGCTCGTTTGTTTGTGACAGTGTCTTTCTGTGTACAACATGAGGGTCTTGAAATCTCATTTCTCCTATCTCAGCCTCTCTATTAGTAGTATTGTTTATTTCATGTCTTTACACTATACTATAGTTTTCAGAACAGCTTATATATTTCAAAAGTATTTATATACCCAAAAGAAACATAGATGATTAACTAGGGAGGTGGCTTGGAAGAGAACAACAAAGAGTGAGACTGAATGATTTGCCTGATGTTTGTAATTCTTGTATCAAGTTTGAAGAAGAAGACTTTATAAGTTACTCTTTCTTTGATATGAATGCTTTTCCAAACTATCACAGCTAATGAACCAAATTCTTACCCTCACCCAATGTCCATGCCACCCTCCAAGCAGAGCCATTGTTCATTCAATCAGTTGGTGAATGACTTTATGGATAGACCATCTTAATACCTATACCATTTCTTAAATGAATGTAACCTTTTCTCTGTGTGCTGAGAATAAAGTCACTCACTAAAGTCAAATAGCTTTGACCATAGCAGGAAGTCTGTATCCAAAAATCAAGCCTACAATTCATTTCTTGGTGCAGCAGAACTATCAACTCTCAGCTTAGCTACAATAGAGGTAAAATCCTTTGGTGATGTGAGGGTCATTGAAGTATAGCCTTATTACAATGAAATCCAATGTCTAAAAATTGTTCTTATTTTGGGCTTGTACCACAGTAAGAGCCAAGATTTTAAACTCTACTACATACAAAACAAACAAAAAGACTTTAAATATTCATGTTGATTTAGGAAACTACCAGTAGTGATGTATTATTTTGAAGTATACAGTTAATATGTTTGGAATTATTTAAAATTTATATTGAGAACAATGGATTTTCACTATTGCTGTAGACGAACACCTACAAAAGACTTTTAAATTGATTGTTGTTTTATATCAAACAACTTTTATAATACTTATTTGTATTATAATATTTTATAAATTTTAAGGAATATGACAAAAAAGATATTGTAGGTATTGAAGGGGCGTCTCAGGGAGGAGTAGGGGTACAAAAGGGAAACAAGAATGTGATTTAATTCTATTTACTTAAAATATGTTTTTAAATGTTAACAAATTCAGATAAATTGAAATCATGTAACTTTTCTCATCATAATAAAAGTTTTAAAAAAAAGAACTAAAATCTAAAAAAAAAAAAAGTGGATTGTGTTGTAAATACGTGACTCTCCACTAGACACACTTATTGTATTCTGTGTATAGATCATGAGGTTATAAATAAGACTGTTACTCACCTAATTACACATTTTAGCTACTGACAAGATTCATACCAAGAATTTGTTGAAAAAAATAATTGTATATACTAACACAATGCTCAACAAGATATAATCTCAGCCTGTGCCAGGTGTTGGAAAGATACCATCTAGCTCCTGGATGCCAAATACAGATGTGTTCAGTCCATTATAACTGCATTGATGTTATAATCGACTTGTTTCATTAGGATAGTCTACAAAGATGAAAAGATTTAAAGGGAGAGAAATTACTCAAGACATTAAGTCCCACCTACATAGTGAAAGTCCCGCCCTGGTTGACATCACATAGTTCTGGTACATTACAGTGCCATTGATGATCCATCTCATTTGCTAGACTATCAGAGCAAGGTTTAATGAGGCATATGTACAGTGATATCTGCTTCCTCTCTAACAACCCAGGGTGCCATCTGTAACATCGTCTCCTTAGGCTTCAGTTCCACATCAGTGCTGTGGGTCTGTTAGTCCACAATGGTTAGAGCTCAATGCTTCCAATTCAGGGAAATTTCCTCTGTGGTTCAGATGCTGGTGAGTGAAATGTAACTGATTTTTCAAGCTCTCTTCTGAACAGAAACAGTTATGTGATGTGGAAGATTTAAAGAGAGGGATTTCAAGCTTCGGTGGGCACTGGAATAAATGGAAGAATTTTATAAACTTTCGATATACAGGGTCTAGTACAGGTCTATCAAGTGTATAACTCTATTGGAAAAGACTTGGGCAAAGGCAATATTTGACACTTACCAAATGATTTAATCATGTGCCCAACTGTTATTGTTTATAGATTGCCAGGAGAATGTACTCCCCTATTTTAGTTGTTGAAAGTGTATCTGACTTTATTCTCAAATGTAGTTTTCAGTGTTGGGCTTGACCACAGGCCCTTACAAATGCTATACAAGCGTTCAATAACTGAGATGTAGCCCTCACTGCAAGAAGATTCCTTAATTTCCCTGAATCTACAAAGAAACATCTCCTCCAATAACCAATTGTGTCTTTATTTTTTTTTTTACTCTGTTGCTGTGATGAAGCAAATTGAGCAAGCATTTTACTACTATGGACACATAAATGTTTAAAGTTTTCACTTTCTTTAGCACAGTAGAAAAAAAGCCTAAAGTGAAAGTATGTCAATTGAGAGTTTGCTTAGCAAGCCAATGAGATGAAAGTCTTGCTGTGAGACTTGTCTTTAAAGGATCCCAATGATGACATCAATACCAGCTAGTCTCTGCTTCTTCAGCCCAAGGCAACAAGAAGAAGCAGAGCATATCCTTATCAGAAACTCTAATCGCCTAGACCGTGGGATGGGGATTTTGCACCCTTAAAGTCTCTATTCTGACCATAATATGAACAGATGCAAGCTAACATCTTCTCATCTAAATACTAATCAATTTCTTCTTACATCATTATTAAAGGAAAACCTCAATTGAGTAGTCCAGTCCATCACTTAAACCATGGAACAGGAGATTCCTGTGTGTCTATAAGACTTAGGGCCTCAACAAACTCAGGAAGTCTTGGGGCAAGCTAGACCACTGGTGCCCAACCTTCTAATGCTGTGATTCTTCAATACAGTTCTGCATGTTGTGATATTCCACAACCATAAAGTTATTTTCATTGTTACTTCATAATTGTAATTTTTCTACTGTTATGAATAGTAACATAAATATCTATGTTTTCTGATTGTCTTTGGCAACCCCAGTGAGAGGAGACCTTGAAAGGGATCATGACACACAGGTGGCAGCCATTGAGCTAGAGAAAGAGGCAATGGTATGTTGTCTAATAGGAGTTCTGACGTTTGAAACAGAGATGATATGGTTGGCAGGATCAGTTAAAGATAGAAGACATGACAAAGAATAAGGCCATAGGGCACAACTTAGGGACATATGGTCTAACTCCACTCTGCAGGCAATTTATCTTGGCAGAAGGAGGAGGAGGAGGAGGAGGAGGAGGAGGAGGAGGAGGAGCAGGAGGAGCAGGAGGAGCAGGAGGAGCAGGAGGAGCAGGAACAGGAGCAGGAGCAGAAGATGCAGAAGCAGGAGCAGGAGAAGAAGAAGAAGAAGAAGAAGAAGAAGAAGAAGAAGAAGAAGAAGAAGAAGAAGAAGAAGAAGAAGAAGAAGAAGAAGAAGAAGG
>JADRCD010076417.1:3698-14599 GCA_019843815.1 Montemys delectorum | reverse complement strand
TAGGAGAGGGCTGGACTTGAGCTCATAGTTCTTTAGTACTGGAAAAACAAGTATGCACCGCCATGTCTGATAGGAGAAAACTGAACTCATAAGTGTTCAGTTTTCCCATTAGCTAGCAATGTGGTATTAACCAAGTCAGCTTTCTTTTCTGTAAAATTGTAAGAGTTGAGCTACTTAATTTCTTTTTTTTTCTTTTTCTTTTTTTTTTTTTAGGTTTTTTGAGACAGGGTTTCTCTGTGTAGCCCTGACTGTCCTAGAACTCACTCTGTAGACCAGGCTGGCCTCGAACTCAGAAATCCACCTGCCTCTGCCTCCCAAGTGCTGGGATTAAAGGCGTGCGCCACCACTGCCTGGCCGAGCTACTTGATTTCTTGGATTGCTCTGTAATTTACAAACATGCATACATGCGCATATATATGCATACGTGAGCAAAGCCTTGATAATAGAAATGAATCAAATGAGAATACAGCAATAGAGAACAGTCATCATGTATTCTTGCACACACACTGGAAGTCTAACACAGATGATAAATTCGCTCAATGTTAAATTGCCTGTGGACAAAAAAGTGGCAACTCTAATATGTGGAGTGATGACTGGTAATAACACATTTGGCAACTTGGAATAGGTAATCTCACCCAGAGAAATCAAAATTAAAGAGAAAAGGAGGAGTTATGTGGAACCTTATATTATGCTAATAGTTAAAAATATTACACTAGGGGTTGAAGACATGGCTCAGAGCTAAGAGTGCTGGCCACTCTTGCAGAGGATCCAAGTTTGGTTCCCAGCACCCATCTCTGACAGTTCATAACTATTTGTAACTCTACCTCCAGCGAGATCCCAAATCTCCAGCTGTCATGTCCACCTGTAGTCACATGCACACACAATCTTATCTTTAAAATAATAAAATACTTACAGTATTTTGATAATATTTAGAAGTCAAGAAGGATAACAAATGGAACAGTTAGAAGAGACCAGGCTAGGTGTTTCTATCTCCTTTTACCTGCACAAACCTGTACAGGATCAAGTCTGACAGCATTCCAGCATGGGGGGTGGGAGGAGATCAAGCCTCTTCCTCTAACTGAGGAACTATTCATTGGTAATGGCTACCAGGGGAAGTAGAGTCAGTTTCCTCTAAGGGGATGGCCCCCTGGCAAGCTGACCATGCTCCAGTGGAATCATGAGCACCCCCACACTCATGAGTACATAGACAGCACAAATTGAATATAATGGGTTATTAAAGAAGACACAGAACTGAGTTGGGAATGTATCATTAGGGACAGGTGGGAATGAAATGCTCAAAAATGCATCACAGGGTTTAGCAATTTAAGTGTATAATAAAGTAATTGTTTTATTACTTATTATAAAAATAATTTAAATATATATTTACTCTTGTCTTCATTAAAACTTTATTCTTCAGTTTACCTCTGGAGAAGGAAGAAGACTAGTGTTCCTGTGAACTATTTAAACACTTCCAAGCATCAGTCTCTCTTTTTCTTCTGAAGCAGGGATTTTTAAGAGCCTGAAGTGACTTATGTACTTTCTACTATGTCAAACCGACATAGAGAGCTGGAGATGTGCCTCAGTAGTGGTAGAGCCCTAGGCATCATGTGAGGGCCTGGGTTCTACTGGCTAAAGTCAAAGGCGGGGTTGGGGGGAAGGAAGACAGGCAAAGAGGTTAGAGAAGCTCCCTGGGATAATGTTTTTAATCATCTGTACATTGTAATTTTCTCTTTTGCAGGGGAAGGGGTAATCAGTGTCCTCCATTTTACTCTCATAGCGTTTCCATTGGGCAGGACTGTTGATGAACACAATTTGCATTTTCTCTCTCTTTTCATGCAATAGGAGTATTTATACATACACATAGCCAAATAGAGCCATCAAGAAACTTATAACAACAACCTTTCTGTTTCCTATTTTCCCAAACACATTTTAAGGGTTATAAATTGATATTTTTATCTTTTTCCTCTATCAACTGGTTCTTAACTTGGGAGTAAAAGGAAAAGAATTTTATATTCACTACTACCCCCTAAATATGTCTACCCAACCCTTATCAAAAATCTTATCAAAAATAAAATCAAAAGGTATTTTGTAAATTGTTTTTTTAGTTCTGGAACTAGAACCCAGGGCCTCATGCATACTAAGGAAATATTCTACCACTGTACTAAACTCCCAGCCCAAAAGATGTTCACTTTTAGTTTCACTAGTAAGATCTATTGCACTTGTATTGTACTTGGATTTTAGGGCCTTTTCCATCTTTCTTCGTTTACCTTAGCCTGACTCTCCTGGCTGTTTCTCATGGAGAGAGATCTAGGACGATGATAACTATCAGTGGAAAGGAAAGAAAATATTTTGACGTTGCAGATATTATTCATATGCAGGTTATGAAACAGCAAGCTCCTCCTTTTTAATTATTTATAAGCTAAAAACGTAAGGCAGTTGGGGGTGGGGAAGTGTAGCAAAGGACAACTCTAAGTAGACTATCCTACTATCCTACTAAAGAGTGTTTATCTAACTCCTAGGGAATTTTGCCTAGGGCTAGAGAAAGATTTATGGCTGAGATTTATTACCTCTTAATTAAACTAATTTTGTATACTAATTTAACATTATATATAAAATGCTATAGCCTAGACACCATTTTAGTTAAATAAATCCTTGTTAGAATGTAACTGCTAAAGAAATATGACCTCTATGTTTCTCTGGATAATGTTGTAAAGAGTATTTCCATTGCTTAAGTGTGCCTGTTAGATAGTGCCATTCTTTTATACATTGAGAAAAACAATGCTAACTGGCTGAAAAGTCATTGCTTGGTATTGAGTTTAAAAGTATAGATTGTTTGGGCCTATCGCCGGACCTTCTTTTCCTCAGGCTCCTCTCCATTTCCATCCCTGTAATTCTTTCAGACAGGAACAATTATGGGTCCAAGATGTGACTGTGGGATGGCAACCCCATCCCTCACTTGATGCCCTGTCTTCCTGCTGGAGGTGGGCTCTATAAGTTCCCTCTCCCTACTGTCCCAAAGTGGGATCCAGCTCAAGGGGAGGTCCCAAGGCCTGACACTATTACTGAGGCTATGGAGCGCTCACAAAATGGGACCTAGCATGAATGCCCTCCAACAAGACCCCACAAGCAGCTGAAAGAGTCAGATGCAGATATTTGCACCCCTGTTGAATTAGGGAGGGCTGAAAGCAGCTGAGGAGAAGGGCGACCCTGTAGGAGGACCAGCAGTCTTAATTAATCTGGACCCCCAAGATCTCTCAAACACAGGACCACCAACCAGGCAGCATACACCAGCTGATATGAGGCCCCCAACACACATACAGTAGAGGACTTCCGGGTCTGTGTTCATTCAGAGATGATGCAACTAACCCTCAAGAGACTGGAGGCCCCAGGGAGTTTAGAAGTCAGGTAGAGTGGGGGTTGGGGGCAGCCGCGTAGAGACAGGGGGTGGGGAGGAATTGTGGGATGTGGAGGGTGGATGGGGGGCAGGGAATGAAATATGGAGTGGAAAAAATAAATTAATTTAATAAAAAAAGTTGGAACCAAAAAAATAAAAAGCATAGATTCTGAGTCTCCTCCTCTTAAGCTGAGCAATCTGTTCCCTGTGTCTCTGTGTCTCTCTGTCTATGTGTCTCTCTGTCTCTTTCTCTCTCTGTCTCTCTGTCTCTCTGTCTCTCTCTCATATTGATTTGCATGTGCTCTAAGCATACTAGTACCATTTCAATTTGAATTGGGGAATTCAGGCATTTAGTCCTGGTTCAGCTGAGCTCTGATAAAGGTTCACCTTTGCTCTAGAGCAGCTTCAGTCAGCGCCTGACTCCTTCCTCATACCAAGGATGTCAAAGTTACATGAACCGTTCAGATCTTATACGTAGGCTGTAAGGCAAGCTCTTCTTGGTGCTCAGCTCATAGGCAATCTTTTGCTTGATGCAGGGTGCTTACCAATCTGTTCTGTTCCTCAAATGCTGTTTTCAGGGAGTCATTATTGATTCATTCATAAAATAAAATCTGAGTGCCTGCTAACCTTTTTCTGTTGATTCCTCCAAATATGGAAAGAAAAGAAAACCACACATGTGCCAAAAAGTCAGCACTTCTCTTTTCAAAAAATTTCCATCATTTTGCCCTCCTATAGGGGGTACAGAAGGTAGAACGACTCATCAAGCATGTAAACAAAATTAAGCCCCTAGTGTGTTTTTGGTGAAGCTCTGGAAGAGTACATAGCTGACAGCCAAAAGAAATATATATATGAGGCTTGGCAGATTGCTTGGTGAGTAGGGGTATTTGCTGCTCCAGTGCTCCTGCACACACACACACACACACATACACACACACACACACACACAGACACAGACACACAGATGCATGGTTTGAAGCCATCTTGGGTGATATTATGTGATCCTACCTCAAAATAAGTAAATATATATATTAAACTCAAAGAAGTAAAAAATTAGACATAGGTTATGTAAATTATAGATAGATATGTGGGTAAAGTATGGGAAGCATATGCATTTGTTTCACATGTCATTATCTCCTAAGTAGATATAGAAATACTCTCTTCTTTGTAGTTACTTATTTTTCTCTATGTAGAAATGAGTCTACCTATGAAATATTTACTTGAAAAAAATAATTATTCTAATTTATTTTTTTAGCTTTTCGAGACAGGGTTTTCTGTGTAGCCCAGACTGTTCTGGAACTCACTCTGTAGACCAGGCTGGGCTTGAACTCAGAGATCTACCTACTTCTACCTCCCAAGTGCTGAGATTAAAGACATACATCACCACTGCCTGGCAAAATAATTATTCTCTTATCCCAAATTCATAATGACCCAACCCAACTAGGAAAGAATAAACAGTTGCTTTGTCTAGGAACGATTAGGTAGGTTTCTGGAAAAGATTCTGGGTTTTTGTTTTTTGTTTTTGTTTTTGTTTTTGTTTTTCAAATATTTCTTTTGGAGGATGTGATCACATGCCTAGGTGTGTTCACATACAGTATTCAGCCTTATAGATGCGGGAACAAACCCACACATGAGATTTAAAGTCCAAGGATACCTAGTCATTTTCTGAGGACCTGACAGCTCAAGTTACTAAAGGTCCTTGAATCTCGGGACAGTTTCATTTTTTTTTCTTTTTTTTTTCTTTTTCTTTTTTAGTATAGAATAGAATTTATTCAGGACATAGGGAGGGGTGTTAAGAGGGTAGCAGATGCAGAGAAAGGCAGAGAGAAGGAGAGAATGGAGAATTGGAGGCCGGCCATGACCACATGGAGAGAAGGAGGAAGGGAATGGGAACAAGGGGTCAAGAGGCAAGAGAGCAAGAGCAGAAGAGGGTAAGAGAGCTTGGGACAATTTCTTATTTTTTATTTTTATTTTTTGGTTTTTCGAGACAGGGTTTCTCTGTATAACCCTGGCTGTCCTGGAACTCACTGTGTAGATCAGGCTGGCCTCAAACTCAGAAATCTGCCTGCCTCTGCCTCCCAAGTGCTGGGATTAAAGGCGTGCGCCACCACCGAAAATTTTAACACACAGTAAAACTTCATTGTATTTCCCCTTCCCCCACAACTCCACCCAGATCCTCCCCACCTGCTGTCTCTGTCTCCTCCCCCTCCTTGAAATACCCTTTCCTTTGTTTAACTTTTACCACCTCTTTGTTGTTGTTTTTTACAAAACATGAGTTTCTCTGTGTAGCCTTGGCCCTATATAGATCAGGTTGGCCTTGAACTCAGAGATCAACCTGCCTCTGCCTCTCAAGTACTGGGATTAAATGTGTTGTATCATCATGCCTGGTCCAAAATTTTAGCACTTACTTCAGGCCTCATTATTTCAAGGATTTCTTCTTCAACTAATCAACACACACACACACACACACACACACACACACACACGCTCACGCATGCACACACATGCGTGTACAAATGGTTTTATATGAATTAGAGTTATGTTGCTTGCATGGGACAGAAATATAACACAAATGCATTTAGGTCAAAAGATACTAATTTTTTGATACTAATAATAAGGTACAGGGGCTACCTTCATCATTGCTAAATCCAGGTGCCCCAATGATGTCATTAGAAATCAGTTTTTCATCTCTTGGCTCTGATACCCTCTGTTGATTCAGTTCTCAGGCAGGTTCTCTCTTAACTTGATTGCCAAGATACTGAGAACCAAGAACTTTAGATTTATATCTTACCACTTAGCAACCTCAATGGAAACGTAGACCTATTTTCTCAAATAGTCCCAATGAAATGTCCAAAAATGAATTATCACTGAAACTAAGTACAACAGCCAGAGAAACAGAATCCTTTGACCACAACTAGGTAATGTACTCATGGATGGAATAAGAATGTTTCACCAGAAAAACGCATTCTGGGAAGCAAAAGTGCTATCTATATATTTGTACTTTTATATTCTCTCATGTTTCAGCTCCTGCCAGTCACCCTACTCAGACTACTTCATCTAATGTGTGTGTGTGTGTGTGTGTGTGTGTGTGTGTGTAAAATGTTTCTTCCACAACATTATTAGACCTTAGGCCTATTTATCTCTGTATTGCTAGAGATAGTATAGTGATTTGGCCTCTAGAAAATGTTCTCAATCAATAAAGGATGAATGAATGGCTCTGTTGTGCATTTTTAGCAGATGATTAAATTATATGGAGCCACACTGAAGGCCAAGTCCAGGAAAATAGTTTAATTTGATATTCAGACAAATTAATAACAAAACATCAATTTACTTGGTTAAATGTATAATTGTTAATTGGGTTGCATGGTAAATAGACATAGTGAACAGTTCATCCAACATTCCAACAATTATGTAATAAATGCTTTCTATGTGTCAGGGCTTTGCTAGATACCAGCATTAGCCTCCGGCTATTAATTACACCATTCCTATTAATGGAGCTAGTATAGAATTGTTATATGTGTAGGCTTTAGGGCCCTGGAATAAAATCCCAGCATCTCGAAGTCACTAGATTGATGCCTATCAGCTGATTACTTAACCACTGTACCTACATTCCTCTTCTAACAAATGGGAATAATACTTAGCTTAGAGGAGGTTATAAGAATTAAGTACAAGGATGATATGAAACACTGAGACTAATGCCTGGAATACTAAGTGATTCATAAATGTTAACTCTTATGATTATTAAATACTAGCATCTTCCTGCCTAAATGTTCCAATTATACTTGACCTAAAACAAGGAACTTAAATTTTTCTGGCCTTTGAGAAAATGAAAAGAGGCGGAGAGGAGAGGCGAGGATGCTTACTACAGCTCTGGAAGGTCATAGTTTGACACAGAACGTAGGATATTGGCTTGTTTACTGGCAAATGATCAAGCCCCACAGCCAGGGGTATAGCTCTGTGATGTAACTTTGTAAAGGCCCTCATTTCATCGTGAGCCCTGCCAGGGAACTGGTGATCAAGAATTATGAATACAGAAATACAAGAAGTGCTCTTCCTACAGCCAAGAGCTGGTTAAGGGATAATTTTCTTAAATCTTGCCATTGCCAGTACTCAAGGCTCGGCATGAGAAACAGAACAAGCAAATACTTTGTGTGGCTCTACAGGGTGTGGTAACAGCATAGGCTAGTTTGAAGAGGGCCATTTGAGGTAATGAAGAGAGGTGATATTCAGAGGCCAGCAGACTGGTAGTGGGATCCAAGCTTTCCTCTTCCGTACTTACTGTGTGGCAGTCACTGCTCAAGGCACACTGAGTATATTGCTTCCTTGAACCCTTGAGGCAACCTTAAAGGTAAGGTTTTCCTATAGTTTTCTGTTGCAGGTGGGAGAGATTGCAGGGTAGAGAAGTGAAAATCCTTGCCAAAGGTCACAGAACTATTAGCTGGGAAAACCAGATTTGCCTCCTAGGCTCGAGAACACGTGCTAATGATCACATCTCCCTCCACCGCTCCAAATCCAATACTTAAACTTCAGCTCCAGTCTGTGGCAGACAGCCCATTGCACCCTCCCTCTCCATCTCCCCCTTCTCCAGGGGATCACACAAATCTGCCCCTCCAAACTTCTTCCCGTCTCATTTCTTTAGCCTATCCCCCAGTAATCAAGGAGGTACTCCCTGGGAAACCATAAGGCACTCCTGACAGGGAAGCAGGTGGGATAACCGCAGATCTTCACCTCTCCCCTAGTTCTTGCAAATGCAATCCCTCAATCTTCCCTCCATCTCAACAGAACACCTGGTGCAGCTTGCCTGCCCTCTCTGCCCCTAGCACTAGTGGATCACACAGATCTTCTTCTCCAATCTCTCTCCCCACTCATCCCTGTTAGTCCAGTCCCCAACTCCAGCAGGCCTTCTCTGGAAACTCTCCAGCCAAACCTGCCAGAGAAACAGGTAGGAAAGCTTCAGATCCTCCTCCTCCCTCTTCTCCATATCCAATCCCCTAGTACCATCCCCAGCTCCTTGCTTTCCTCCCTCATGCCCTCCTAGCTACTCCCCATTCCTAAATATTAGCTCCTAATACCTAGGAACAAATTTTATAAGGAGCCTGCAGTAGCCACATGCTACTAAGAAACAGAGAGGACACCAAGAACCAAGGAACAAAACACTGACCCAACAAAGACAGTCCAGATATCAACAGCTAGGATTACAACCTCCCCAATCCTGGATGCTTAAACACCAGTATAAAAATATGATAATAGCCAGGACAATCATCTCCATTAGAGCCCAGCAACCCCACCACAGTAGGCCCTGAGTATTGTAACATAGCTAAAGCACAACAAAGACTTTAAAATACTTTTTATGAATATGATTGAGGTCCTTAACAAAGAAATTAGTAAATCCACAAAAGAAATCTATGAAAACACAAAGACTGGAAGAAAATTAATCAAACAGTTCATGGCTGGGAAGTGAAACTAGAATCAATAAAGAAAGCCCCAACTGAGAAAAATCTAGAAATTAAAAAAATTAAGGATTCCAACAGGAACTTCTGAAGCAAGCCTCACCAACAGAATACAAAAGAAGGAAGAGAGACTCTCAGGCATTAAAGACATGATAGAGGAAATGGGATCTGAGGCCCTCTTCTGGTGTGTCTGAACACACACACATACACACACACACACACACACACACACACACACACACACACACACACTATAGGTGTCTTCAGACACACCAGAAGAGGGCGTCAGATCTCATTACAGGTAGTTGTGAGCCACCATGTGGTTGCTGGGAATTGAACTCAGGACTTCTGGAAGAGCAGTCAGTGCTCTTAACTGCTGAGCCATCTCCCCAGCTACCACAGGAAGTATTTTTAACAAAATCGTGGAAGAAAATGTACCTAAGCTGAAGGAGGTCTGCCTAAGAAGGCTTAAGAAGCATATAGAATACCAAATAAATTGAACCAAAAAATAAAGTCCCCTCAGCACACAATAACTAAAACACTAAACATACAAAGAATTATTAAAAGCTGTAAGGAAAAAAGATCGAGTGACTGTGTAACATAAGAAGGCAGACATATTAGAATTACAATTGACTTATTTTTTTATAGCTGAAAGAAAAGCACTTTATTTTTTTTGTCTTGATATTTTTTATTAATCATTCTGTTTGTTTACATATCAAATGATATGCCCCTTCCTGGTTACCCCTCCACAAACCTCCCATCCCATGATATCCCACTTCCCGGTTACCCCTCCACCAACCCCTCACCCCACAACCACCCTAACCCCCCTACCCTTTGCCTTTATGAGAGTACTCCCCACCACCTCCACCTTCTCCTGCCCCACTGCTAAGCATCCCCCTTCACCGGGGCATCAAACTTCCACAGGCTAAGGGTGTCCACGCCCATTGATGCCATCCTCTGCTACATATGTATCCAGAGCCATGGATCACTCCCTGTACATTTCGTGGTATAGTCCATGGGAGCACTGAGTGGTCCAGCCAGCCAATAATGTTCTTCCTATGGGTTGCATTCCCCCTCTGCTCCTCCAGGACTTCTTCCAGCTTCCCCACTGGGGTCCTCAAGTTCAGTCTGATGGTTGGCTTCAAGCATCCACACCTGCATTGGTCAGTTGCTGGCAGAACCTCCTGAGGAGCAGCCACACCAGGTTCCTGTCAGCAAGCGCCTCTTGGCAATAGCAACAGTGTTGGGTTTGGTGTCTGCAGACAGGATGGATCTCCAGGTGGGGTGGTCTCCAGATGGCCCTTTCTTCAGTCTCTGCTCCATTTTTTGTCCCTGTTCTTCCTTTGGTCAGGAACATTTCTGGGTTAAAAATTTTGAGATGGGTGGGTGGCCCCATCCCTCGACTGGGGGCCATGAAGGTGGTCTCTACAGGTTCTATCTCCCCTTCTCTGCACATTTCAGCTAAAGTCATTCCCGTTGGTTCCTGGGAGCCATCAGTGATTATCCCCAGTTCCTCATCCCTGACTGCTACATATTTTTATTCAATTTCCTGACCCTCTGTACCTCTCTCCAAAACATCATTCTAAGTGAAGTAATCCAGACACAAAAGAATACACATGGCATGTACTCACTAATAAGTGGATATTAGCCCCAAAACTCACAATGCCCACAATACAACCCACAGACCATACGGAGCTTAGGAGGAAGGAAGACCAGGGTGTGGATGCTTCAGTCCTGCAAGGGGGGGGACAGGATGATCGTGGGAGGTGGAGGGGGGATCTGGAAGGGAGAGAGGAAGGGTAAGAAATAAGGGGGTAGAATCAGGTACTGGAGAGGACTGGAAAGAGGTACAGAGGGTCAGGAAATTGAATAAAAAATACCCCTACTCTCACCAATACACAGATCATTCAGATACAAACTAAACAGAAAAAATGCTGGAGTTAATTACTGTTATAAAACCAAATGGACCTAAAAAGATATTTACAGGACACTTTAACCAAACACCCCAAAAATATAATTTCTATTCAACACCTCATGGAATTTCTCCAAAAATGACCACT
>JADRCD010076416.1:0-16372 GCA_019843815.1 Montemys delectorum | reverse complement strand
ATCATCATCATCATCATCATCATCATCATCATCATCATCATCATCATGTTTGTCAAGACAGGGTTTCTCTGTGTAGCCCTGGATGTCCAGGAAATTACTCTGTGGAGCAGGCTGTCTTCCAACTCAGAGATCCTCCTGCCTCTGCCTCATCCCCAAAGCTCATAAATCTTTAGAATAATGACATAGAATGCTGGAGGAAAGGCATGTACCATCACAGCCTGGCTTTTTAGAATTATTTTTAAATGGGCTGGGGAAGAATGAGAACAGTTTCCAGCTACCATAAATTAGCAGTTACGCTTCCCATATTTGATGAAATCACAGGGTTGATAGACTCATGGTGCAATAGATGAAGGGGGCCTTCCAGAGAAATAAGAAAAACTTTGTTTTAATATTGAGCTTTTTGCTTCAATCTGTGGTTTTGAGGGATAATCCCTTTCTACTCTAAACTGACTGTACCGGAGTGTACGCTGCACACACCTCGCTTGCAGGGTCTGTCCTTTTGTTTTTATTGTGTAGACCGCTTTGCTGCCACAAAGTAATAAAGGGCATGAATAAGTGGCACTAGGCCAAGGACTATCACTAGCATGTGAGGATACAGTCCATCTGAAGGTAAGAGTTCCCTGACTAACCATTTTTCTGGCTATCTACATTTTAATTGATGAAAAGTACCAACTATTATATCAATTTAATAATGGGTAATAATTACTTAATACATACATTAGCTTTTCCCCCACCCTACCTAGTTATGGCCATGAGGGGCCCTCACACGCCTGTCTGACTGAGAGCCTGTGTGTCTACACTCCGTCACAGCCATGCTTTGTACTGGAGGCATGCTTTCCCCACTCCTGCTTTCTGCTCAGTCACAGTAAGTCTAAATAACCACAACTCAACTGCTATCTTCTGATTCTACCTTTCCACAAAAATCAGTTTGGAGCACTTAACAAACAACAGAAACATTATTATAATGGGAGGAAAAAAAAAGAGAAGCTTGTATTTATAGTAAATGTACACTCGCAACATTCTCCTCAGAACGAGCATTTAAATGAAAGGCTGACCAATGTGAATGGCAATCACACTTGAGCATTTGAAATATTGATCTTTCTAGTGGTTTCTATGTCAACCACTCTTGCAGAGCAATAGTCCTTACACATGCACCTCTCCATGTGGAGCCTACCTCAGATGCTGTAATCTTCCATTCATCCAAACTTGGCTTTCTAGTCCATACATGAGTTTATATGCTTCACAAAACTTTTGGAACATAAACACTTGAAAGGGTAGGGAAAGGAAGAAACAGCTAGTGTATTTCTACAGAATCCAGTGATTTTTTAATGTACAATTTCCCGTTACTTATATACTGAAAAGGAAACAGTAAGCTCTCTTTTTTTCTGGAAAACAAGTTTTAAAGCACATATACATAAAAGGAAAAAGTCATACAGCATAGGCTGCGGCTTGAGAACTATTTATGCAGCATCAGAAGACTAAACCAGACGCTGGTCTGGCCATAAACTAAACCCACGCCCCGAACGAGGTGCCAAGCCACAAAAAGCATTTGCGTCATCTGGGAATACAAGGAAAAGAAGGGCTTCTAATTATAGGGCCTGGAAGCGGAAGCCCAGAGTGATCAGCTATTTAGGCGCTGCTGTGTGTTTATCTGGAAGCTTCCTCTCCCTCACTCAAAGCCTCAAGTTTGATAGATGAGCTTCAGTGTTGGAGGGTGGGGACTGAAGCTGCGAGGGTACGCAGTGTTCTCTAGAGTTTGAGGAGCTGCAGAAGAACGAACGCTAAGGCTGTTGTGGCTTTTTCAGAGCTAAGTCTTTCAAATGGGTGAAGCTGGTTAGACCAAAGAGTGAAATTAAAGGCTAGCAAAACAGCAGTGAGCACAGGCTATAAAATCTTGGAAACATGATGTCTTTTTTTTCAAAATCCTATTTATAACACCTATCTAATTGAGTGGTTTTTCATCATGTACACACATGTAAAGTCAAAGACAAATTACCAGTTATTCACACTCTCTTCCAAGAGTCATAAGCACTGAGGACAGGGTCAGACACGAGTCTTTACGGGACATCACACTACAGTACTCATAAGACAAGATTTACCAATTGTATTTACCATCAATCTTTGCAAGGTATTATTTCTGATCTATACTCATAAACTTTCAATGGCAAGTAGTCAAATTTGTAAAAATAAATAAATAAATAATAGAATCTCAGTATTGATAGAAATCCTTATCCAGCTCAAGTTCATCACAACAATGGTCTCAAAACTCAAAGTCACCAAGTACACAGCATACATTTCTTAACTCCTCCTCTCCAACCACCCCCAGGTGTGTGTGTGTGTGTGTGTGTGTGTGTCTGTCTGTCTGTCTGTCTGTCTGTCTGTCTGTCTGCTCTCTCTCGCTCTCTCTCTCTCTCTCTCTCTCTCTCTCTCTCTCTCTCTCTCTGGCTTTGGTCTTGTTGTTTGTTTGTTTTTGTTTGCCATGTTGTAGCTAGAGCCACATACTGTTCAAGTTCCCTCTCTCTGGCCTAATCATCTAGCCCTAGAGCATGAATTTCTCCAGCAGTCATAGAAGCATGTTACTTTTTAAAGACACTGATAATCAAACCCATCAATGTACTCTTCCGATTTAGGAGACAAGAATGTAAATCTTTATAAAACACACTACAAAACATCCTGTGAGAAACACTGAAGTAAACAGAGCTAAGAAAACAACAGAGATGATTGATTTGATGCCGTTCCTAGAGTTGTCTATATCTGTAACCAACATAGGTTCAAAATAAAGACAATATTACACACAAACATTTCATTTTTGACTCATTTTTTTCTTTAATGTACATCCAGCCACCTAACCTCAGCAGCTGGAGAATAAAAGGTTGAACTCTGAAGTTTTTTTAGGATGATGGAAGTGCTTCTGGCTCTCCCTTAGGTTTCAGTGCTGAGTACTGTGACCTGGGCATGCCTGCACAAACCTAATCCCAGGTCTCAGGCCTGAGCTGCACAGCAAGAGCCTATCCCATAACCCCCAAAATAATTAGTGTAATGTTACAATCCACAATAGGCCTACGTTATCAACTAGAAATTTTAATATACTTATATTTAAGTATATGTTTATAAGTTCCTTATTTTTCTAAATATTTAAGTTATTCTTACTATGCATCAGAATATATTCTTAATTTCCTGAGCCTTATTACAATGAATGTATCCATTTTTAAATGCTCATTTTTATTAGACTAATATATCAACATAGTTATTATCAAAACTAAGACAGAGGAATCAGAAATGTAGCCCTAATGTGTACAATTGTCCATCCCCTCCCCATCACTAGGCTGACCACAGACTTTTTTCCTGAAATGAATTCATGCTGCCTGCTTTAGAACTGAGATGGTATATAAGACCTTGTCAAAAAGCACTCACACAGGACTTTCTGGGTACTCAGCAGAAGCAACAGCAGCTTGTCTACTCGTTTACATCACAGAGTAGGACATGCAGCCATCTCCGTATCCACTCTCCAGTGGTTCCTGTTTTCTGAACACTGTCCCTCAAACTGCTATGTATTCAGTATTCAACACCACTTTCTGTGTGGCTGTTTCATTTCTCTGAGTTGATTATGTAAAGGCAAGATGCTGTGGTCAGATATTAAATGCTTGACTCTACTAGACAATGCCAAACTATGTTTTGAAAGTGACAATCATCTTATATTTCAGCCACTGCATGCCTTTTTAAATTATAATCACTCCAGTGGCTAATCTATTGTTTCCTGGTTTTAGTTTGCATGTTTCCACTCTACGGATATTTACATCATCATGACCTTCACAAATTTCAAACTGACTTTTCTTTTCACATATGTGTATTTGCTTAAAATTTATTTTACCATTTTTAATTATGAGCGAGCAGAGACACATGAGTGTAAGTGGCCTCTGAGTCCACAAGACAGCACTGGATCCTCTGGAGCTGCCTTTAATTTTTGATGACAGCTAATTTTGTGACAGTGAGAGGCAATTTTCCCTGTCTCTGAGTCAAAGGGTATATAACCTGCACTCTCTTTTTTGAAGTTTCCCTGTCTTAGATTTAAAATTCTATGATCTATTCCAAGTTGATTGTATGTATGTTTTTAATTCAAGGAATATCCTGTTTTTCCAGCCAAGTTCACTAAGAACATTATACTTGTCTTGATAAATTAATTTCTATTTTTCTCAAAAATTAATAGATTAATTATTCTATTCCAATATGCCTGTGTTTAACGATACAGTATTTTCTTCTGTACTATAAGTAAATAGTTTAGGTCTTTATTCATCTTTTACATGATTAGTTTGACTAATTTTATATTCTTTGCAACTCCATATAAAATCAGACATTGTCGGCCAGAAATTATGCCACATGCCAGCAATCGCAGGATATGCAGAAAGACAGAGCTCTGTGGGTTCAAGGCTGACTCAGTCTTCAAAGCAAGTTCCAGGCCAGCCAAAGCTGCACAGTGAGACCCTGTCTCTGACAGGAAAGAGAGGATGAGAGCAGAGAGACAGAAGGGAGAGGAGGGAGACAGAAGGGAGAGGAGGAGAGACAAAGTCGATTATATTTAGCATAAACATTTACTCTCAAAAAATTAACCATTAGCAAAAAGTCAGGGGAAAAAATACTAGATGTGTATCAAGAAATAAACTTGATAAAAATGTCCATATCCTACCATAACTAAAGGAAAGCTGATGAAAGGGCAGAAATACTAAATTATTGAAAAGATAAATCCAGGGAGGTAACTATGGTGAAGGAAGATGGGTATAAATTATAATCTTGTTGAGATATGAGTGTAAACTTCTCAAAGTTTGTCTTTGTAAAGCCTGAGGAACAGCATGCTTAGCTGACACCATATTCATAAGCATGGAAACCCAGACAGCAAGCAATATATTCTGAAGTCTAAGGAGAAAAGCATTTGTGTCCTCTATTAATATGGAACAAAGTAATACTAGGTCCTCAAGAGCTATAGGTGGCCAGATCTGGTGAGATTATACCTCTAAACCCAGACCTTGTATGTTGAATACATAACAATATTCATCCCATGGGAAATTATACACAGACATATACTCAACTACAGCTAAGTTAGTGTCTCAACTAATATTTAATTTATGGCAAGCAAATTAGACTAATCTGAATGAGGCAAGCTCCAGGCTGAAGCCCCTCAAAAGAAGCAGAGAGGGAAGGCAAGAAGAGAGCAGATGGTAAGCACGCTGGTGCTTTAACACACAGGCTAGACTCTTGTGTGTATCATCAAAGAAACCCTGGGGGTTTTGTAATGGATATATTTGGATATATGTGGGTACGTAACATGCCCCCTCTTTAGGTTCAATAATATGTGTTGTAAGCACATCTAGATAGTTAAATAATATTGTCCTCGCTCTCTCTCAGTATGTGTTTGTATGTGTGTACTTATAGAGGTTGAAATTGGTTATCTTTGTATTTAAATCAGTTACTCTCTGTATTTTTTGAGACAGTGTCTCTCATTGAATCTGGAGTTCATCAATTCACCCAGTTGACTCCCAGCAATCCCCAAGTACCCTCTTGTGTCTGCCCTACCAGTGGCAGGATTACAGACACACACTGATTGCCACACTCAGCTTTATCCATATGGGGGTAGGAGATCCAAACTTGATTCTTCATATTTCTGCAGCAAACATTTCACTGACTGAGCCATCAACCTGTTGTACCTTGCACTTCCAATTCTACACAGTACCCCATTGCGTGAATTCACACTGCCTACTAATTCAGTGTTAATCAACCATAGCTACTCAATCAAGTAAGGATGAACTATTGCAAATTCAGGGTTGCTTTAGAATTTGCATGGCGCTAACATGAAAAGATATTTAAAATTATGTTATATGTGTTTTTATCTTGTTAATATAATAAGATATTTACATTATATAATGTATCCATGTACATTGTATAATGAATAAATTGTGTAAGATAAATATATCACTACCTAATGCAAAACAAAAATACTATTTCTTCTTTTCAAAGTATCAAGTACTACGCTCATTAATCCTAATTCCCACTAAGGTTCCTCTACTCTCACAAGATGACAGTATGACAATTGAGAAGAAACAAAAAAATTTGGAGTACCTCTAACCTGATTTAAACATAGCACTTTGCAAGATGATGAAATTTGTAATGGAATAACAACCCCACCCCAGGGTCTAGTGGTAGTGCAGGTAACATTCTTCAGGCTGCCTTTGCAATGTTAAAATACTGATGAACAGTGCTGTCAGATGAAAGTTCTCAGACCTTATTATGCTGTAAATTCCTGTGACACAGCCAGTGTGGTGGCTTGTGACTATAACACTAACCCTTGGGAGATTAAGATAAGAGACATAATATATGCGTATATGAAAGGAGCACCCTCATAGAAGCGTGGGGGAAGGGGGACCAGGGGAGGAGGAGATGGGATAGGAGGTGTGCAGAGGGGAAACCGGGAAAGGGGAAAGGGGATAACATTTGAAATGTAAACAAATGAAATATCCAATTAAAAAAGAAAAAGGAAAAATATAATAAAAGAAAGAAAAAAATATGAAAAAAGAAGACATAATATATGCATATATGAAATCATCAAAGAACAACCTTTTAAACCATGAGTTTGAGACCAGGCTAGGAAACAAATTAAGGTACAAAGTAGTTTGGACTATACAGTAAATCTGTATGAAATACAACATAAAAATGCGACGGAGAGTCGTTACAGTTACTAGTAAAAATAAAGACAGGGAGCTTCATGACACTTTGCATCAACCTATAGGAATAGCTTCTGTGGGGAAAATATTCAAAACAAACTCTTTATAGTTAACCTCCAAGTGGCCACCTCTCCTCAAAACACAGCATTTGAGCAATCAGGAGAACGCCTATTCATCCAAAGGCACAATGTTTAATCTGCTTTTCTAGAGCTCTGACATTCACTTTCCTCTTGTTAATGCATTAAAAAAGCAATGTCCCTGCTGAGGAGGAGTAATTATTAAAATGTCTCGGTGTTTCACTTCACAGGTCCAGCAGTTCAGCTGGCAGAAGTGACACCTCTGCAGAGCATGACACTCTGCAATGAAGAAGATTTCTCTGGGTTTTCACTGAATGCCAGTCAGAATGGTGAGCCCACAGGTGTCCTCATTGCTGCACCCAGTCAAGGAACTCACTTTCATTTTTGATTCCCAGTTTAGTAAAGAGTACATTTCTCTTGACATCTAAGGTGATATAGTATGGGACATACTCGCCTACTGTTTTTATTTCTCAAATAAAATGTAGTTTTATTCTATTACAGCGTTTAATTTTGAATATCTTCATAATGTCTAATGCATGGATCACCCAAACAATTTAGATGAGGAAATAACTGCTACTTAAGGAATAATTTAGAAATGAGTGGATTTTATTTAACACATGAATTGAAAAATAATCTAACTTGGCGAACTAACAGCTTAGTAAGCAAAATAAGTGCTGACCTCTAATCAGAATTCGTAAAGAGATATCCTTATTGGTGAAAAACACATTAAAACACCACAGTGAAGAAGGTTAAAAAAAAAAAGGAGCAAAGAATACCTGGTGGGATGTCAGTATGTGTGCAGACACTAATGAAGGTGGCACTTTTATACCCTCTTTTATTGATTAGAAAAGGGAGGAAGAATTGATGCAGGGCGAAGAAGATATAGTAAATGCTCATGTGAACTGAAACAGGAAGGAATGCGCAGGACATAGTATTTCATGAGGTTCCGAGAAGGGTTCTCATATGTCACCTGAAATGAGGCCAGACAACAAGTGGTCCCACATATATAAGGAAGGGTGGAGCTGGAAGTTGGTTGCCTCTGTTCCCCTCCATTTTATTTTTTTAAAACAGAGTCTCTCATGGGATTCCTTGACTGAAGCAGGAAGACACCAAGTTACAGATGAGATTTGGCAGAAGTAGGAGGTGGGAAGAGAAAGACTGGGCTAATTAAAATTTTATTTTTTTTTCCTCTGAGAAAAACCACTAAGAGGAAAGAATTGCAATTTCTCACTGATTGGATAAGAAATGTGTCTATAACAAAAATGGAAAGGAGGGTAACACTATTCACTAAGCAGAGAGCACTGACTAAAGGTGGAACATTAAAGGAGGGAGGGAGGGAGGGAGTGAAGAAGGGAGGGAGGTAGAGAGGGAAGAAGGGAGGGAGGGAGTCTGGGGCAGCAAAGCAAAACAAAAATGAATCAAGTCTCTGATAAGTCCTAACCATAGGCTGACCTGACACAAAAGACCAGATGTGAAGACCCAGCTCAGGAAAGAGGCAGGGCCTCTGAGACCTGTGAGCACAAACCAGGGTTCATCAATCTCCCAGAAGCTAGAGCTCATATGCATGAGCAGAAAATACCAAGAGACAACAGCTTAGTGTGGCAGACATGGCTCAGAGGACCAGAGTTAGGTTTCCAGCATCCACACTGTGGCCAACAACTGTCCCTAACTGCAGTTCTCAGGGATCAGATGCCCTGTACTGGCTTCTGTGAGCATCAGTCACTCATGGTACACATAGATATAGCCAAACACTCATATATATAAAATAAAATAAACACACCTATTTTTTTAAAGCAACATCTTAAAAGTTATGAATTTGGTAAGAATAAGTGGGCCATAAGCTAAACTGGAGGGTGGGTGCTGACCTGGGGAAGGGCCAAGCCCTGTCCCTGAATGCTCCCTGTGATGCGGAGGGATGTCAGGAAAGGGAGCGCTCTTGGAAAGAATGGCCCAGTGTGGACTCTACTTCTTGCTCAACTGTGCTAAATCCTAAAACTGCCCTGAAAAGTAGAACATAAAAGTTCTCTAGAAAATGTTACTCATTTTGTACCTAAATAATTGAAAGCAACAGACATATACCACCCATACTGAATCTACAAGGTCTCAGCAAGGCATCTCCAAACAAATCATAAATACTACCATTAAAATATTTGTTTTGATTCTGGACTCAGAGTCTCAGCTAATAAACAAGTGTGGGAATGTGAAATTAAAAAGCAAACTGAACACAGCTGCTCAACAAGAAGTTTCACAAGCCTGTTTACTAGCATCCCTTAATTTTGTTTCTGAAAGGTCCTACAGAACACAGAGCCGGCAGTGACCCGCCACTGGGTCAACTTTCCTTGCTAATCCGCACTGTGATGGTACTCTACCATGCATGGTTTACAGAATTTTTACATTGCCGAGGAGATGGCCAAAGGTCTGGTTTTTTTTTTCCTTACTTCTATTGTCCAGACATATTATATCATATAACTGTCATCTAAGACTACAATTCTTTTTAAAGAAAAAGACTAAAATAAGTTATATATAATATATCACATCCTTAAATATAATATGATTCATAAAGTAAGCTGGCCCAGCTTTAGAAACAAAATGCCACCAACTTCTTTTATCTGTCTCGATTGTTTAAGAACCTCCCTAAACTGCAATATTCCAACAAGCACTATTGTTATTTGCTATCTATTACAATCCCCATTAAAAATGTCAGTTTTAAATAGCAAGGCATGATTACAAGGCTAATATAGGTAAAAATCTCATAATACAAATGAAACATCCTTGGGAAAAGATGAACTGGTTCATTTAGTAAAGAATCTAAAACTTACTGTTCAATAAAAACCCATAAATTTGAAATAAAAGAATCAAATAAATCAAATATGTCAATTTAAATACAGAAGATACATATTGCATTAAGATCCACTCAAATTATACAACCCAAGACCTAACAATATAATTCTGCCAGTGAAGGGGAAAAAAAAAATCTCATTTCATATCATCATGCTTAATGCCCAGCTTAGTAGTGAATCTGTAATGGAGAATTCAAATGGAAAATAACAAAAAATAACTCCACTATCCTGAACACTTAAACTAAAGAGAGAAAAAGGAATCTTGTTAGATATACTGTGTGTGAACACACACACCTAAATGCAAGAACAAACAGAAAACAACACTGATGAAATCCGGGAATGGTGGACCAAGTCTATGCCCCACCACCCCAGACCAAGGATGGGGAGGCCAGCCTGGGCTACATGCGAGAGAGAAAAAAGGAGATCACCTAATGACAAGTGCTTACTAAAAAAGCCATGGCTAACAGGTGACTCTTTGTAAGAGATAAGTGAATGTTTTCTATCCCTTTGTGCCTCATTAAGTTACAGCAGCATTCACAACGGGAGAAACATCCATAGCCCAACAGTAAAGATCTCAGGTAAATGTAAGCAACTGCATCCACCTCTGTCAGAGGCAGGGGAAATGGTAGCTTCCCGTGTCAGAAGTGCTCAGGGTGATGTGAAATACACAGTAATCCAAAGGGAAGTGGGCATCACAGACAGAATTTGGTCACACTGGTGACCAAAGGACAGCGGCACAAGAGAACAAACTTGCAAAGCATGTCTCCAAATGTAACTCGAACTTTCAGAGAATTTCAATAGACTTTTGATTGTGCTAGTTAAATCAATCCTACTAATCCCCTACAACTATAATAAAAATCTCTTTTCATCAAAAATGACTAATTAGGATCTCAGACAGGATATTAATCAAAAGTGTTCAATATTTCTCTCTTGTTTTCATCCTTCATTTGAAAACGGGGGGAGAAAACACAGATCATTCCATCAATTCAAGAGATATTGATCATTTCTGAAAAGTAAGATAACAATACTAAAACTCTCAGATACATCACCCAAAGGAGCAGGACCTGAAGCCTGTACATTAGCAAAGAGAGAATCAGCTTTGAAACAAACAGTAGTTTCATCTTCTGTTTAAAAATCGAGTAGTCAGTATTATCACTGCGCAGAATTCAAGCCAAGAAACTGGCATTCGTTCTGTTCATGCCAACAGTGTGTTAGCACTGCTTGTTCTTGCTAAATGAGAACTGTTCCTAACAGTGGATGACTAGAAAACTACTGTTCTAGCTCAGAGGTCAATATTTTCTTAATAAACAAAAAGTTTAGAGGAAAAGCAGATAATAGGTCATTCCACATTACTACTAGTCATCATCAAATGCTTTGGGAGCAACAAGAAGGCAGAACAGTGAGGGAAACAGAGAAAACTAAAAGTAAGTACTCTTGTAACAAATAACACGTGTCTCTCATATATTAAGATTCAAGTTAGCCATACTGGAATTTGAGGCATGGCTATAAGGCAAAAATTAATGCTGCCTCAGGAGCACTGCTTGCCAACTGCTGCATTTCAAACATCATTTCACAGATGATGAAACTTTGGATAGATGAGGTGGAATGAATTATAGCCCAAGTCATTCACAGACCACTTACTGACCCTATTATGATTTATGATACACATGCACCATGTGAGTGTGTGAGCATGCTTGTGCCCATGGAGACTAGAAAAGGGTATCAGATCCCCTGGAGCTCAAGATACAGCCAGTTGGTGAGTCTCCATGTGGATGCTAGCAGCTGAATCCACACCCTCTGCAAGCACAGCAAGGGCTTTAACGGCAGGGTTCTCTCTCCAATACCCAGCCTATTACACATTTTCAAGGTTCTTATTACCTAGAAAACTATGAGATACAAGGTTTTTACAAAAAAAAAAAAAAAACTTACCACTAGTATTAAAAGCCATACAGCATACTGGCTTCTCGTGGGCAGGGAAGTGGGCCACAATGCCATCACTGTCTGAATCCTCACTCACAAGCACCTGCGGAAAAAGACAGAATGGCTAACCTTAGTCACTAACAGCACACAGCCACAGCACACACTCCTCAATCCCTTAAAGAGAATGCCTGCGCTACACTGAGAGAGTGGTC
Organism: Montemys delectorum; assembly: GCA_019843815.1. NCBI lineage: Eukaryota > Metazoa > Chordata > Mammalia > Rodentia > Muridae > Montemys > Montemys delectorum. The sequence goes on along the minus strand of JADRCD010076416.1, from coordinate 4,610 downwards.
TCATCCAAGGGAACTCAACCTCAGCAATCCATATATGCCCCTCCCACACAGACACCTGACATAACTAGAGAGAGAGACTTTGTTGGAAAAAAAATCACTTTTTCAGTGAGTGAAAAATACAACAAATAAACCAAATAATAATGGAGTAATGATAAATTGCATGTTATGTTTACATTTTTTACACCCTTACTATATATAGACTTGTGTGTCCACTCAAGTGGAAGTCAGAGCATAACTTGCAAGAGTCAGTTCTTGCCTATCAAGTAGATCTGCAGTCAGCAGGCTTAGCAGCAAGCACCTTTACCAGCTGAGCCATCTTGGATTTTGAAATATACTGTTCTACCACAATACAGACACACAGGAAGATGAGGCATTAAGATTCCTGGCCAGCCTTGGAACAAAACAGGAATCTAGCCGGTAAGAACGCTGGTAACGTCCTATCAGCATTTACCAAAAGTAACCCGTGCCCTGAAAGCCAGAGTCAATTCTTCACCTAGTAGGCACAACAAGGACTGCACTGTTGGCAGGCTTAATCACGTGACAGGTTTACTGGGGTTCAATTCACATGCCATAAAAGTCACTGATTTCAACCTCACAGTTCAATGATTTAAATAACACTGAACTATCATAATAGGCTGTTAGATAAAATGTCTTCAATTGTTACCATAAATTTCTTGTCATATTGCTCTGGACAACCCTCTAACTCAGTCTTTGAATATAATCATTCTGTTATCTTTTCAAAGACTTCTAAGATTTTTATTACTTTTTCTGATTTTTGTTCATTTCATTCTTTCTTGCTTCAATTTTTAAAGGCTGTCCTTCTGCTCTCTGAGCTGTTTCTGTGTGTTAAAAGAAAGTTGCTCCTGCTCCTAAAAAGCTGGAGTCTACTCACTTTGTTCTACCCACTGCCAGAAATTTCAGGACAGTTTATCTCCATGAAGTTCAAAATATTTCCTAATTTTATTAAGAATCTTTGATCTGCCTGTGATTTACTTACAAATCCACTGCTTATTAACAATTATTTAGAGGTTTCCTAAGTTTATTTATTTTGTATGTGCAAAGAAAACATGTATTAGGCTATCAAGAAGGCTAAGTAGGTAAAAACCCTTACCCCACAAACCTGACTACTTGAGGTCAGCCCTGGAACCCACAACAGAAAAAAGAACTGACACCTACAGGTAGTCTTTTGACCCTACATGTATGACATAGCAAGCACGAATTTGTGTGTGTAGGTGCAAGAAGACAGACAGAAGGCAGACAGACACTCCCCCACAGAATAGCATGAATATAAATATCCAAATACTATTGTTGCTTTCGTGGTGTTTGTACTTTGATAAAATGTTAGCTTTCAATCTAATTTTAATTTAGATACCTTTGAATTTGATTCTACTTAGAGTAGTAACAGAGAGATTACTGATATTGTCAAACTTAAATATGCTATGTATATTAATATTTCAAAACTAGTTGTTATCCCAACGATCCTCTTTTGTGTTTTCTTTTGTTTTTTTAAAAAAACAGCTTTAGCTAGGGATCCTACTACAAACCTATAATCCCTAGAATCATGAGGCTAAGGGAGAAAGGTTTCAAATATGAGACAAGCTTGGGTTATACAAAGACACCTTGTCTCAAATTGTGTGTGTGTGTGTGTGTGTGTGTGTGTGTGTGTGTGCGTGCACTTGTATGTTACTATTTCTGAATAGACCATGATATGTATATCAACATATATTTTCATTAATATTGAATGAACTTAAGTAAAATGTAGGCCCTTGTTCAATGGCACATTTCCTCAGAGAGATATAACACTAACATGTAATCTCAACCCAAAAAATGGCCAATATATCCTTTTTAGATATTCTCCAAATATTAAAGAAATGAAGGAGCTAGAGAGATGGCTCAGAAGTCAGGAATTCTGGCCGCTCTTTCAGAGGTCCTGAGTTCAATTCCCAGAAACCACAAAGTGGTTGACAACCATCTATAAGGGGATCTGGTGCCTTCTTTTCGCATACACGTGTACATGCAGACAACTCTATATAAACTATATACATAAACTCACATGTAAAGTAAAATAAATCTTAAAAAAGAAGAAATGAAGCATAGGGAGGCATGTATGTGTACATATAGATCTTGCTTTCTGCTTCGTAGATAATTACTGTTACTCTTTCTGTGTTTAGAGACAAAAGTCTGGCTGTGTAACTCACAGAGTCAATCCGTTTTAAGCTAAGAATCACCTTGAACTTCTAATCCTCCCGACTCCAACTTGTGACTCTTGCACTACAACTGGTGGGTATTTCTTCTAATACTGTTTCTGTCCTTCTCTTTCACATTCTTCGAGATTTCAGATGCAAGTGCCAATATGCACAGCATTATTCCAAAGGCTTCCAGGCTTACACTTGAACATGTTTCCACACTTGTAAGTGTCAGAAGATGGTCTGTACCTCAGAATGCCAGTACTGGGCAGCATCTGCATGCTTTCCCTGGCAATTCTGAATTCTTTACAGAATATACCAAAGAACTTGGGGGGGGGGGTGTCTCACCAGTCCAACTAAAATAAGAGTCTCTCTAGCAGAAATCCCTTAATTCTACAGTAGTCAGACAGAAATATTAGGAAAGAATGTTGACAAGAGGGCAGTTCTAGAAATATACATCAAACACTTGACTCGATTTATGTGAGATGTTCAAAATCACAACACTATGGAGAAGTATATTCACAGTTGAGAAGAAAAGGAGGTGATAGAAGCAATTGCACAGAAGTCAATCAGGACATGGGAGACAGATGCAGGCAGTTGATGGACAGCCTAGTCTACATTAAAAGTTCAGGGCCATCAAAGGCTGCAAAGTCAGAAACTGACTCAAAAGAAATTAAATAAATAAACACCAAGTAGCCTACAAATATGAATGAAGAGAATGAGATGTAGTTAGGGTTGAGGGATGGGAGTGAATTATTTTAAAAATAATGGAATATACTGACAAACTTTTGAGTTTCTCAGAGTCTAGTATGTAGTTTTAACTTGAAAATTTCTTGCAATGAGTTGTGAAGATTTCATTAATGTATTATTTTTCTGTGAAATGTTTATCATTTGTTTATTTTCTATGTTAAATGTTATTAGAAATCCATATCACATTTAAACCCTAGCCCCTAAACATGTCCTTGGGAGGTAGTTTATACTGTGTACTCAACTAGATATCAATAATAAAAACAGAAGCAAAAAAAGACACTAGTGTTGACATGTAGCAAACTCAACCCATGATATAAAAAAAAAGAAATGACTGTCCTACATAAAGAATGTACAACGATAAACAATACACACCTGAAAGGGTTCTCAGCATTGTTTCATTACTGTGCCTAAAACTTCAAACCACTAAATCATCATTAGTCCAGGATAATTTCCTACAAGAGGAGCCAACTACTTACCTAAGCAGTATGAAGCCATAATTTGTATCAAAAACTGTGCTAAGCAATACAACACAAATTAACAAATAAAAGCTGTATGAGGATACCTGGTCAGAGGCAAAGCCCAGCTCAGCTTTAGACAGCCATTCTGAGGGATTTGATTTCACTTATTGGTTTTGCCACATTGCTAACTTCGATTACATAAATGTGTAAAAGGCAAATCATACCACTTAACTTCTCCAGTCAAGAAATGCTTTTAAATAAACCATGAAAGTAACAAAGATGAAAATGGACACAAAGTCAATTAAATCCATTCCTCCTTAATGCAGTTCCCATGCGATGATCCCATCGCCATAAAATCAAATTAATCAATACAGCAACAGAAAGATGGTGAATCAGATTTTATATGCTGCCAGAGTGAACGTGAAACTATATTAAAGTCTTGGTGGATTTAAATCACAGAGGACAATGTCTAACTGCTGAGATGTACCGGGGGGGGGGGGGGGAGCATGGCGGAGATGGGCAAAGAGCTACACAACTTGCTAGAACCAGTGTAGCATTCCCTCTCATGCTCTGCAGTACAGTGGAAAGCAGTCTGCTTCTCCAAACTATCTTAGATAAAGCTGTCTTACTGAAAAAAGGGATTCATGTAAATGAAAGAAAGAGGCACCTTTGTACTACAGGATTCTGATTGCTTTGAAAAATATAGCTCTGAGAAAGTGGCAGACTGTTTATTTATACTATTGAACTCTAGAAATAAGACAAATAGGAGGGGGGAGGGGAGGGGGAAAGGGAGGAGGAGGGAGAGGAAGAGAGGGAGAGATAGATGATTGCTAGATGGGATAGATATAGATAGATCGATAGATAGATGGATAGATAGATAGATCGATCGATAGATGATAGACAGACAGACAGACAGCAAAACTGTTGTGTTCCCTGAACTACAGTGAAAAAAAAAACATGGAAAAAGCAATCTTTCTTTTTTTTTTTTTTTAAATCTAATGAATCTTTATTCTACTATTTCTCAGCCGTTGAAACCATGAGAAACAAATTGTAATGCTTATGAATACTCAGGATAAGGCGTTTTTCTATGACAATAGGAATAAACTAAAATAGTATATTATATCAGCCATTGTTCCTGTTAAATATGTGCATATTTCCTTTTTTTATTAGATATTTTCTTTATTTACATGTAAATTTTCCCTTTCCCAGGTTCCCC
>JADRCD010076411.1:0-11339 GCA_019843815.1 Montemys delectorum | reverse complement strand
TTAGTGCTCTATAAACCATAACTCCTTCTGTTTTTTCCCCCCTCCTTTGTGTTCCTGGCTTGACTCTCTACTTCTTAAATCCAATCTTTCAGATTTGCTGTGATAAAGGAATCTATCTTCAGACTGAGTGGAGTCTTTTGCAGCCTAACAGCTTTGGTGTTTGAAGTAATCCTTGCAAGCAGCCAGTGCTGGCGCCTGTGGGAATTTGACAATAAGATTGTGCAGTTCGTGTGTTTTGGACTCTGGGAAGCTTATTACCCTCAAGCATTTAACATTTCTGGCTCTACGATCCGAGTTCTGGTGCACAGCCCTATCAACTCTACATGGACCATTTCACCTGAATTCCACTATGCACAGACATTGATAATATGGGCCATTTTGTTGAAACCTGCAGTCCTAATTTTCAGTGCATTGGCCATTAAGATCAGCTACATGAAAGACCCATTTGTTAATGCCCAGATATTCTTGTACAAGATCTCTGCCTTAATTTTGTGTATTAGCAGCCTTTTCACATTTGTTTCTGTGAGCTGGAACCATGTTGTAGACCTTTATGGCCAAACCACACTTGATTTTCCACCTAGCTTTCCGGTTAAGAAAAATGCTCTTATAAGGAAACATTATACTGCTGCATTCCCAATAGGGGTCCTGACAGCTACTATGTCACTCTTTGGTGTGATTATGTTCCTCTTTGAGATGACCTCTTTGAATCCAGAGAGTGAAGTGGAGGCCCAATGTGTTTCCAGACTCATCAATCAAAAGGCATGAGGCAAGGGCTCTGGCATCTGCCAGAAGATTCCTTAAATAATTTGCCTGTATGCACATATTACTAATGTACTCATCAACTTATTCCAAATAAAACATCAATTTGGTTTCTGTGTGTGTGTGTGTGTGTGTGTGTGTCTAGCTTGTATCTCCCTCTACTTGTCAGATGTGTTCCTTTCTTTTTTTTCTTTTTCTTTTTTTTAATTAGATATTTTCTTTATTTACATGTCATATGATATCTCCTTTCCCAGTTTCCCCTCCGAAAAAAATAAAAAAATAAAATAAAATAAAATAAAATAAAATAAAAGCAAAAACAAAAAAAAAACCCTGTTCCCTCCCCACTCCTCCTGCTCACCAACACACCCTTTCCTGATTCCTGGCCCTGGCATTCCCCTACACTGGGGCATAGAACCTTCACAGGGCCAAGGGCCTCTCCTCCCATTGATGACTGACTAGGCCATCCTCTGCAAAACATATGCTGCTGGAGCCATGAGTCCCTTTCTTTAAAGGTTTTCACATCTGAAATTCTGCCAGCCACAATCATTTGTTCAGATACTGCTAAAGATCTATGGCAGGCAAAAGTATTGGTGAAATTCAAACACTGTGACTCAAAAGGACTGACACAAGAGAGAGGGGTTTGCAGTTAAACTGAGAAATGACACAAGAATCTTATCATGCTTACAAGTTGGAAACATTTAAGTCCTGGTATGTTGTGAGTGAGAAGTAGAACTTCTTAACCTTGTTGCTGGTAAATGTTTTATGTGATTTCTTTAGGTAGGAAGGCCAGTCTGCTCACTGAAGATGCTGAGTGCTGGTAGCCTCCCCTCACTAACATCTAGTAGCCAGCTTCTTTTTCCCTGCTTGTAAACATCTCAAATATTCAGACATTTTTCACGGTGCTCTAGATATGCCCCATTGACCACTATAGGAAACCATATTGCTGCATATGGACATGATCCAGGTGGGTAGACGCTCCTCAATTCATTGTGGAAAAAAGTGTAGAGGCCAGGATTATTGCTCTAGTTCCTCTGAGTCCCTTATGGGAAGCAAGTGAAATATCTTCCACTGAAACAATGTAGTATCTTCTCCAATAAAATTGGAGATACGGGATATAGAGCTTATAACCAGAATTCAGAAGTCTGTATTTCCCAGGAGAGCTTCCTGAATCATTGTGTCCCTTCTGGGAGTAACTGGATAGCAACATTTCTCTGGTTCAGCCCCTGGGAAAAGTGATTGTACATACTGTTCCATTAAACAGCTGCATTTTCACTTTGGTCCTCTGCCCTTAGTTCCACCTTTCAGAATCATACACAGGATAAGACCTTGAGATAAAGAGAGGAGAAAACACCAGTTAGCATACCTTAGAAGAAAGAGGAGTTATTTGCCCATATAAAGTAACTCAGGTATCCAGGCAGACCAGAGAAACACTGGTACAAACTGTTTCTGCTGTTTAAAGTGGACTTTAATGCTAGTGACATAGACTTTAGGTTTAAACAGAGAAGAAATTGGGGAAAGGGAGCAGAGTTGTTTCTATCACTAAAGACTGTTGGCAAAGTTGAGGTCCAGTGCATACTGTCTCATACCTTAGGTCATGTTTACCTGAGCAGTGTTGGTTTTTTAAAACTATTTTATTGGGTTCTTACAAAACATCTACCTCTTTTTTAAAATTTATTCCACCCTAATCCTTTCCAAACTCCCAACAATATGTAGGAGAGAAAGAAAGCTAGAAGGAAAAGGGACATAGATCTCTTTAGACTACATTTGGCTACTTAAAATTTTCAGGTTACTTAGGGCGAGTCCAGTCTTCATAGTGATCATATCTCCAGCTTCTCATCTCTTTGCTCACCAACACTTGACAAAATGAAGTAACAGCAACCAGGAGCAGCAAGGGAGAACAACAGCCAACTTCTTTTTCTTCTGAGTGCCTCTGTCCCTCTCTGGGCTCGGACATTCCCTTTCCAAAGACCCCAGAATTAAAGTATCTGCACCTGCAAAAATGATACATACTCTTAGAGCCTGAGACAATCATAGTTAATGATAGCGGACAAACTGAAGCCCTCCATATCAGCACATCTGTGGTTAAAACGAAAATATTCATATAACATTACTGGAACAGGACAATGTAAAATGCTGAGAGTAATATGCCTCCACTACTGATACTTTGCAACCTTTCATCATGATTGGAAGATGAGGTTAGTTGTATGCACAGTGCTTGAGAGCTGAACATGCCTATATCCCAAACAGGTAACCTAAATTAATGGAGACAGAAGGTAAATGACAATGAAGGCAAGCTGCTCTTGTTCTTCATTTAGTCACCTTGTGGCCTTCAGTGATGAGTCAGTTTGATAAAAAAATAGCTCTAACCTCAAAGTTTAGAAAAGACAGGGTTTATGGAGAGACACATCAAGTACTGTTGTGGTTAAAATAGGTATGTCTGAAGTGGAAGTTTCTGGTTTCTTTGGAAACTCAGTTATGTCTTATGATGTTTTCTTGGGGCAGACAGGTGAAAAGATGTTTTGCAGAAGCAGACACATGAAAGAACATTGAAACGAACATTGGAAAGAATGTTTTTCTGAAGCAGACATAGTTGAGAGGATGTTTTGCTGAAGCATGAGAGGATATGTGATGTTTATAAAGAATACGATCCTATAGACAGTGGGAGGAGGCTCTAGTATTGGATTGCCTTGCTCCACCTTGCTAGTCTTTGCTGACAGTGCTCTTATATTGGTTTGTCTTACATCACATTCCTGATCTTCACTTGTCATGACTTCTTAGAGAGTAACTTGCCAAAGAACTTGTGATATTCCGGGGGCTTCTTGCCACTTCCATGGAATCAGGACAAGTGGCTGAGGCTTATGGTTTCTTCTGGATTAAATTGCTGTTGCTGAATCCTGGTGGTGTACTTCTACAGGACTGGAATGGTAACAATGAAGCTTGGAATAGCCCCAAAGAACTATTTCTAAACAGGTCCACAACTCCCAATTTCCTATTAATCTTTCTTTTACATCAATTCTGGTGGGTGGTGGGCTAGAAAGGAGGTTGAAGTGTTTAAAAACCCTTATTGACATAGGTTCTGAAAATCAAAGCCTACATATGTCCCTGTGGGACCTTAGAGAACATAAGATGACCACTGAAATACCTTGTCAGGTATGTGTGCCTGGGGGACTTTCAGATAAAGGGATGTGAAAGGATGTGGTAAACACTCCCTTCCCCAGAATAACCCAGGACCACAAACTTCACAAGAAACTCTGACCACAGGTTTCATAAGAACCTCTGATCACAGTGTGGGACCAAAAATTTTCCAGTTCCTCCTTCCGAGTTCCCCCTTAAAACTGTGTAAGCACTGTGTGCTTGGAGTGTTCTAGGTAGCCTCTGCTCCAATGGCAGGATGACTCCAGTGCGTTGGATCAATAAACCTCTTGCTTGTTGCATCGATCTTCGTCTCTGTGTTTCTGTGAGTGAGACATCCCGGCCGTAAGGCTCTTTGGGTCTTACATCCCCATTGATTCGTGTGTTTGAATCCTTGGCCCATAGAGAGTGACATTATTAGGAGGTATGGCTTTCTTGGAGTGGGTATGGCTTTGTTGAAGGAACTGTGTAACTGTGGAGGTGGTCTTTAAGGTCATTTATATAAGCTCAATCTTCATCCAGTATGGAAGAGAGTCTTCTTGTTGCCCTCAGATCAGGATGTAAAACTCTCAGCTCCTTCTCCAGTACTATGTCTGCCTGCAGGCTGCCATGCTTCCTGCCATCATGATAATGGACAGGACCTGCAAAACTGAAAGCTAGTCCCAATTAAATGTTTTCTAAGAGTTGCCTTGGCCTTGGTGTCTCTTCATACCAATAAAATCCTAAGACAGGATCATAGCTTTGGAATATGGATTCATGTTACCCTACACATCATCTCTCTACATTCAAACAGTTTCTTGAACTTTTCATACCTACATAACCAAAGAAATTACCTTTAAAATACACTGGTAGAAACATCAAGTAGGTGGGCCATGTCAAAATGCCTTCCTTAGGTCCATGTCTTAATTAAGGTTTCTATTGCTGTGACAAAATACCACAACCAGGAAGCAAGTGATACTATCCGCTGATATACTTTAAGTGAGTTCTAAAAGTAAACTCCATTTCCCCAATTTCCAAAAGGCAAAAATGACAAATGGCAATCTGTGGGCCTATTAGAATATCAAAACACATGCAGCCCTCCAGTATCACATGTACCTTTTAAAAAAAGTAAAGTCCCGACTGTTGACAGTTGTCATGCATCAGATTCAGAGGCTAATGGCCTCTGGCTTTCTTTAGCCTGCTGAGTAGCCAGCTATTCCTGCCCTCTTCTGAATCCACTTTAAACTTGTGACTCTGAACTGAAACCTTTAGGAAACAGTTAACAGATCTAGGAAGAGATGGGGAAGTATACCTCACATGGTAAGGCATATCTGATAGCTGATGCAGACAATACTATTATAATTCCAGCCCTGGTAAGATAGTAATAGGAGTGAGCTCTACACAACAACATCCAAAAAAGAAAAATAATCAGAAATAGCCCTTGCTCCCACTGTTAGAAGTCCCATTAGAAAATCAAGCTATACAACTGTAAACTTTAGCAGAGGGCCTAGGTAAGATGTATGCAAGCTCCTTGATTGTTGGTTCAGTCTCTAAGAGCCCCTATGAACCTCAGTTAGCTGATTCTGTGGGTTTCCTTTGATATTCTTGTCACCTCTGGCTCCTACATTTTTTCCTCCCCTTGTCAACAGAATTCCCCAAACTCTGAGCTCCATCTAATATTTAGCTGTGGGTTTTTGCATCTGTTTCTATGAGTTTCTGGGTGAAGACTCTGATTATGCTAGGCTCCTGTCTTGTCAGTATGACAGAGCATCATTAGGCATCATTTCATTGACTTTCATCATCATCGTCATCATCATCATCATCATTTTTATTGTTCTTGCTGGTGCTGTTTGGTTCTATCCTGAGTTTTGAGGCTATCAAAACTCAGGTGGTTGCTTCTCTAGGTAGTAAAGGGTGAGCTCTCTCTTGAGGCATAGGTCTAAAGCTGGACCAGTCATTGTTTGACCACTTGCATAATTTCTGCACCACTTTTACCCCAACACATCTTGTAAGCTGGACAAATTGTAGGTCAAAGGTTTTGTGGCTGGATTAGTGTCCCAGTCTCTCCACTGGAAGTCTTGTCTACTTAGAGGAGATAATCAGTTCAGGCTCAATATCCCCTACTGCTAGGAGTCTTATGTTTGGTCACCCTCATAGATTCCTTGGAGATTATATTACCCTGAGTTTCTAGTTTATCCTTGAGATGTTCCCCCCACACATCAATTCAAGTTGTCTCTCCCATACTCTATCTCTCCATCCTCCCCTTACCTGATCCCTTCTGTTCCCATTCCCATGCAATCCCAGACCCACCCCTGTGATATCTACTCTATTTCTATCTCCACTTCCAAGGGAGACTCATGTGTCCCCCCTTGAGCCCTCCTTGTTATTTATTGTCTCTGGGTCTTTGGATTATACCATTTTTATCCCTTACTTTATGGCTAATATCCACCTATAAGTGAGTGCATACATGTTTGTCTTTCTAGATCTAGGTTACTTCACTCATAATAAGTTTTTCTAGCTCCATCCATTTGCCTGCAAATTTCATGATATCATTTTTAAATTCCTGAATAATATTCAATTGTGGAAATATACCACATTTCTTTATCTATTCTTCAAGTGAGAGATATCTAGATTGTTTCCAGTTTCTGCCTAATACAAGTAAAACTGCTATGAATATAATTGAGCAAGTATCCTTGTGATAGGATAGAGCATTCTTTGGTTATATGCCTAGGAGTGGTATAGTTGGGTCTTGAGTTACAGCGATTTCCAATTTTCTGAAAAACTGCCATATTGATTTCCAAAGCGATTGTGCAGGTTTGTACTCCCACCAACAATGGAGGAGTGTTTTCCTTGTTCCACATCCTCTCCAGTATGAGTTGTCTGTAGTATGATTTGTTTTGTATGCCTGGGCCTTTAAAGGATCCTCAGTTGCTTGTCAGCTGGCCCCTTAAGAGAACTGCTTGATCCTATGACCTTAAAGGACTCTTGACCTGAAAATAGGAGGGGATATAAAAAGCAAGCAGATACTGAGAGAGAGAAGAGTAGGGTCAGCTAGTAGAGTTAGAGAAGACAGTTGGTGCAGGAAGAAAGAAGACTGAGTAGGGCAGAAGAAGAGAAAACAGCACAGAAAGAGTTTGAACAGAGTGAAAATAGGAGACTATTGAGCCAGGAGAAAGAAGATATTGTTAGCAGACAGTTGAAAGGGAATTGAGCTAGTAGACTGAGAAGAGAAGACAGTTGGTAGCAGTTGAGTCAGGAGAAGCTGAGCTGAGCAGATAGGCTATAGATAAATAGATAGATAAATAGATAGATAGATAGATAGATAGATAGATAGATAGATAGATAGATAGATAGTTTGGAGCTGCTAATATTAGGAAAAGTGGAAGAAGGGACTGTGTAAAGTACACTGTTAGGGAAGAATGGTTGGGAGAAACAGTTTAAGGGGCTGGAAACTGGAAGGGGGCCTGGCAAGGAAGTAAAGGAACTGCTTACTATTTGTAAGAAAGGGAGACATTAAAAGAAACATTTAGCAGTGCAGTGGTGGCATATCCCTTTAACCTCAGCACTTGGGAGGCAGAGGCAGGCCGACTTCTGAGTTCGAGGCCAGCCTGGTCTACAGAGTGAGTTCCAGGACAGCCAGGGCTACACAGAGAAACTCTGTCTCGAAAAACAAAAATAAGAAAGAAAGAAAGAAAAAAAAAAAAAACATATATAAAAGAAAACACACACACACACACACACACACACACACACACACACACACACCCTAACACATTTTATAGCTGTCACTTGTGTTTTTGATATTATCCATTCTGACAGGTATAAATGGAACCTCAGAGTCTTTTGATTTATATTTTTGTGATGGCTATTTGAGATTCTTCTTTTGAAAATACTGTTTATTTATTTATTTTTTTAAGATTTATTTATTTAATGTATATAGTTACACAGTTGCTTTCTTCAGACACACCAGAAGAGGGAATCAGATTCCATTACATATGATTATGAGCCACCATGTGGTTGCTGGGAATTGAACGCAGGACCTTTGGAAGAGCAGTCGATATGCTTAACCCTGGAGCCATCTCTTAGAGCTGTACCCCATTTTAATAGGATTGCTTCATTTGTTGATGCCAAGTTTCTTGAGTTCTTTATATATTTTTGCATATTAGCCTTCTATCAAGTATAGAGTTGGGGAAAATCTTTTCCTTTTCTGTAGGCTGTCACTTTGTCCAATTGATGCTGTCTTTGCCTTATAAGAGCTTTTCTGTTTCCTTATATCCCTTTCTTGTTGATCTTAGTGCTTGAGCTGTTGGTGTTCTATTCAGAAACTTACCTCATGTGGCAGTGCATTCAAGGCCATTCTCCATGTTCCCTTCTATCAGGTTTATGGTTTTATCAGGTATTTGGTTTCATGTTGAGGTCTTTGATTCACTTGTACTTTTCGTTCACGTTTGTGCATGTTGATAAATATGGATTTATTTGCACCCTTGACATGCAGACATCCAGTTAGATCAGCACCATTTGTTGAAGATGCTTTCTTTTTTCATTGTATAATTTTGGATTCTTTGTCAAAAGTCAGGTATCCATAGGTGACTCTACTACAGAGCTATAGTAACAAAAACCGCATGGTATTGGCACAAAAACAGACAGGTTGATCAATGGAATTGAATCAAAGACCCAGACATAGATCTTAAAGTAATTTTAATCAGCATTTCCTTGACAGCTAAAGATGGTGAACAATTTTAATAGTGTTTAGAAGTCACGTATATATTTATTCTTCTGAGGGCATTATGTTCTCTATTCCATAACCTATTTGAAAATTGGTCTGTTTGTTTCATTGATTCCTGTTTATTTACCTTTTGCCTTTTTGTATAGGCTAGACACTAATCTCTCTGATGTGTAGTTGGCAAAGATGGCCTTGCATTCTGTGGCCTCTCTCTTTACTTGTTTGCCAGTTTCCTTTGTGGTAAGGTAGCTTTGCTTTCTTTTGTTTGGTTTCATAGGAGTCCTATTCACAAAATCCTTACCAGGGCTTGTACCTTGAAGTGTATTCCATAATTCTTCCTCTAGCAGCTTCAGGGTGTCACATCTTAGGCTGCATTCCTTAATACATTTGGAGGTATTTTGTTCAGGATAAAGTATGAATGTACTTTCATTTTTTTCTTCATGTTAAAATCCATGTTTTTTGGCACCATTTGCTAAAAGGTTTTTTTATCCTTTAATGTACATTTTAGCATCTTTGTTAAAGATCAAGTACCTACAGTTGGGTGAGCTTATATCTGGGTCCTGTATTCTATTTTGTTGATATATGTGTCTATTTTTTTGAGCCAGTCTCATGTTTTGTTTGTCTGTTTCCTATAAACTTGAAATTTTCATTATGTTTGCTCAGAGCTGCTTGGTATTTTGTACTTACATATAAACTGTGAGGCTATTTTATATGTCTGTAAAGAGATGTCCTGGTGGTTTTTAAAATATTGTTATTAACTCTGAGAATTTTATCAATTCTATTCAACCTCTACTTCCCCCATAGCTCTCCATACTCCCAAGTCAGCCCACTCAACATTGAGTTTTCTTCCTCCTCCACTGAGTCTTGTTCATTTTACCCAACTATATTTTGATTGGGATGCCATTAAAACTGTAGATTGCTTTTGTAATGGCCATTCTTACAGGATAAGTTTTTCCTCATGGTGAACACAGGAGGTGTTTCCATTTTCTGATGTCTTCCTACATTTCTTTTTTCACTATCTCAAAGTTTTGTTATTGTGCCCTTTCATTCCATTTCCTTTATTATTATTATTATTATTATTATTATTATTATTATTATTATTGGGGTCATTGTGAAAGGAATTATTTACCTGATTTATTTTTAGTATGTTATTAATAGTGTGTTAATTTTGTATTAACACTTTTCTGAAAGTATCAGTTTGTGAGTGGAGTCTCTAATGTACTTTACACTAGAGACTATAGTATAGAATGCTATTATCTACGAATAGATACTGTGTTAGGTAAGTGTGATGACCACTACACTATGGAAACAGAGATGTTACGGGGGTGAGCTGTGGGTGTGGGAGTAAGTGTGAGTGTGTGGGGTAGGGTGGGTGGGTGGGTAGATGGAGTGGGTGAGCATCCACTCAGAGGCAAAGGAGAGGAGGTATAGGGTGAAGAATTCTTTGAGGGGGGACCAGGAAGAGTGGTAACATTTGGAATGTAAATGAATAAAATAATTCAATAATAAAATAGATACTGTGATTTTTTTCCTGTTTATAACCTGTTTGTTTCCACCTCCTGCCTTAAAGTTCCTGCTAAGAATTCAAGCAGTGGCCAGGCAGTGGTGGCGCATTCCTTTAATCCCAGTACTTGGGAGGCAGAGGCAAGCAGATTTCTGAGTTCGAGGCCAGCCTGGTCTACAAAGTGAGTTCCAGGACAGCCAAGGCTACACAGAGAAACCCTGTCTCAAAAAACCAAAAAAAAGAAAAAAAAAAAAAAAAAAAAAAAGAATCCAAGCAGTGTATTAAATAGATATCGAGAGAGTTTTTCCTCTTGCTTCTGATATTAGTGGGAATGCTTTAAATTTTACTCAACTCAAGATGATATTGGCTGTGGTTTTTGTCCTTATAGAGCCTTTATTATAGTGATGTACATCTCCTCCATTCCAAGGGAATTATTATTAGCTAGATAAATCTAAACGAGTAACTAAACAAATCAAACCCAATCTTTTATCTTAAACTTTCCCTTCTATTTAAAATGAAATATCTCTCAATAAGAATCTTGACATAAATTAAAACTTCCTCTCAATTTCTAATATTACAGTATTCATTAGTTTTCATAAAATGTCATGCACATTTGGGTTCTTTTGAAGAAAATCAGTGTTTATTAATTTTAGGACTTCAGCAATGACTTTCTCTGCAGTAAGCAAAATATGTCATTTCCTTCTAACATTTTCAACTTAACTAGACTATAATTAAGTGTTATAAAATTGCACATAATGGATCATTTCCCACTCTCCCAATAAAGGTTAGATTGCCACAGGGAAGAAATAAAATTATTTTTAATAAAGTAAACTTTAAATTGCGGTTAGACAAGTAAATAAAATAAGCCATTAAATTGATTGCCGTGACGTTTTACATTTTAACTATCATAGGTATGTAGTGAACATTTACTAAAATGAATCAAGCAGTATTGAGTTAGAGAAATTATTTTAAGAAATTATATTGACATTGATCCTATATTGTAATGTAATTGATAATATAGAGAATTTTATTTTTAATAGAATATACATGAATAAAGCCAATTTAAAGAAACCTTAAGATGAAATTAATTGAAAGTACATACATACATTTAAAAGGTCTATGGGACCTCATGAAATTGAAAAGCTTCTCTAAGGCAAAGGACACCATCAACAGGACAAAACAGCAAACTACAGATTGGGAAAAGATCTTCACTAACCCTACCTCTGACAGAGCACTAATATC
>JADRCD010076410.1:0-10373 GCA_019843815.1 Montemys delectorum | reverse complement strand
GCACAAATTGGAGTCAGTAGGCTAAAAGAGAGAGAGAGAGAGAGAGAGAGAGAGAGAGAGAGAGAGAGAGAAAGAGAGAGACAAGGGATGTTGAGATGTTAGGATGCAGTTAAGGAGAGGCTTATAGGGTGAATATCTTTAAAATATATTGTGTGAAATTCCCAAACGATTAATAAAAATAGATCTAAAAGAGAACTCTAGGTCCTATAAGTGTGTTATTTCTTTTTATTAGCTGTTTTATTTACATGTCATACAATATCTGCTTTTCCAGGTTCCCCTCAAAAAAAAAAAAAACTAAAACAATCCCCTATTCCCTCCCCCCTCCCCCTGCTCACCACCCCACCCTCTCCTGCTTCCTGGTCCTTCACAGGACCAAGGGCCTCTCCTCCCATTGATAACTAACTTGTCCATCCTCTGCTATACACATGCTGCTGGAGCCATGAGTCCTACCATATGTACTCTTTGGTTGGTGGTTTAGTCCCTGGGAGGTGTGTTATTTCTTTATCTTTCTCTCTCTAAACTGCTAGTACCTAGAGGACTCAAATTATTTTTAAAATTCCCATAGTGGCTACTCACTGCTCTGAGAATATTTAATTTTAAAATATAAACACTTTCATGGTTTCTCAAATAAGACATTTCTCAGTTTTAGTTATTAAAAGCCTCTTTCCCAGTACATCTGGGGAGAGTAATTTGTAAGGAGCATTTACTGGGCCCCAACTACATATCAGGCTCATCCCTAAGCTTTGTACCTGTGTCATCATGTATAATCATTAACCAACATGTGAAGCAGGTATTTTAATATCCAAGTTTTATAGTCAAGTCAAGTGGGTTCTGAAGCTTGACTAAAGTCCAGGCAGGTGGCTAGGGGCAGGGCCGATTCAGTTCCAGCCCAGCTTGTATCTGACTTTAAAGCCCATGATCTCTCCACAGCCATACACTGCCTCCATTGTGTGCTAGTGAAGAAACCTTTACAAGGCTTTGCATTCCGTATGAAGAAGATAAAGAAAAAAAAAAAACTAGGAAGGGAACCCTCAAAGTCAGCTATTACTCAGTCTTAAAATTGTTTCTAGATTGGCTATACATTGTGACTTGAGAAACATTTTAAATAGATGTACTATACTAACAACCTCTCCTCTCCTCCTCAATGTTCAATCATATCTGGTTTAAGAATATTTGACAATCAGGTTGAGAGTTGAAGGAAAAGACACAGTGTGTGTCTGTCTCTGTGTCTGTCTATATGTCTGTGTGGCTGTGTATGTATGTGTCTGTCTGTGTCTATATATCTGTCTATCTGTCTGTCTGTCTGTCTCTCTTTCTCTGTATGTGTCTGTGTGTGTAGTGTATGCATATGCCCATTTTCTTAACGGAAGCTTAATGCCACTCCTCCAACCAATCAAAAGCTTTGACAGTGCCATGCCAGTGACTGAAGCTATTAGCTACACAGTTTTAGGTTGTTGTTGCTACTTTTGATTCTAATAATTTCATAGGCGGCTGGGAGGAGGGAGCTGGAAATAAAGTCAGATCAATTCTCATTAGTTATTATAATTTTCAATTTTAAAATTGTGGTGAACATAAGCTGTTCTATTTAATTCATCTGTATATTCATACCACATTACATAAAACATATGTCAGCGTGCTGATTTACCTGCCTGGGATTTGGCCACAGGGCTATTAACATTCTGTGTAACTGAACTGTACACAAACAACTTATAGAGTTAGACTAATTACTTAATAGGGCTAGAGTACACAAAAACCAAAAAAGGTGGGGATAATGCAAACAAACTAGATTTTTCTGTGCATGAGTCTTTGCCTTTTAAAAAAACAAACACTTCATTAAAAGCTAAAAGTATAGGACATTGTGCAAGAATGAAGAAAAAATCATAATCTTGGCTCAGAGTTTATAAAAATGATGTCTAAATTTGTTTGAAAATATATAGTAAAGGGATTCTTTCCCCAGAATACCTGTCTAGGAGCAAATGCAGTGTCTGTGCTATGTGGCAGTTTCAGCCACATATGAAATAAAAGGCACTGAAAATGAAAGTTCAAAGAAGACCTATGCATAATACCTGAATAAAAGAGTTCCTACAATATGAAAGCGTTTTCTTTAATTAAAAAAATTAAGAAGCAACTTTTAAAAATTGTTCCTTATCATAAATGAGAAACCAGCAATTAAAGAAGTTCCCATATATCTAAAAGCCCTGGAGACAGGGATAAAGAAGAATATAGATCATTCCCATAAAGATGGCCACCATTAGCAGTATAAGGAACTACACTGCAAGGAAGTGAAGAAAGGGAAATTGGCCAATGGAGATGTTATAACCAAGATTATAGCCCTTTCAAACAAATATAATCACCACCTTTAGAAATTGTGGTGTGACTGTAAATTTGCATTTCTAAATCAACTCTAGTCCCTAGCTGATGTTTCCCTTTCTCACAACCCTGTAAGTTGCTGTCTTGCTCTCTGCTTCTATGAGATTAACTTTTTTACAAAGAGAAGAAAATCATGGAATTCTGCTATTCAAAATCGTCTATTTGAAATTTGCTAGGAAAGCAGTTCTTAAAATTGATGTTCCAGGAGAGGGTGGGGTGGGGAGCAGGGGGAGGGAGGAGGGGGAAGGGAACAGGGGTTTGTTCTTATTGTTGTTTTTTGTGTTTTGTTTTGGAGGGGAGACTGGGAAAGGAGATATCATATGACATGTAAATAAAGAAAATATCTAATAAAAAAATAAGAAAAGCAAAAAAAAGAAAAAAATGGATGTTCCTAAACACACACAGGGTTAACTCTATGTGGTGAAGGAGAAATTCAATAAATTGGCTCTGGCAATCATTTCACAATGCACAGCATTATCAAATCACCACAGTGAACATCTTGGATACAAGTTTATTTGGCAATTATGCAGCATAAAGTTGGGTAAAGACTTAGTGACATCATCAGGGTATGGTTATACCCGGCTGTAGACCCAACCAATGTGGAAAAGTGAGATGGAAGGATTGCTTGTATCAAAAGTCCATCACCACCTCAGGTTAATTGTTATGGCTTGAGACTTAAATGGTCTCAAAAACTCATTTTAAAAGCGTTGTTGCCAGCCTGTGGCACTACTGCAAACTGATAAAACCTTTCAGAAGTGGGTCCAAAAGGTATTGATGGTGTATCCCTCGAGGGGATGTTAGATCCCACCCTTTCTCGTTTTCTTTTGTCTTCACAGCCACAACAGGGCTAGTCATTACTCTACATAGCTACGTGGTCTGCTATGATGCTTTCGCCAGCCTAAAGTGACTGGGCTAAATGATTGTGGACTGAAATCTCAACTCCATGAACCATAATAAACTTTAATTTTTTTTCTCAAGTACTTTGTCACATTGGCAAAAGCGAACCAAACCAAACAAAAACATAGCAGCAACAGTGAAATCCAGTCTCCAAAAAACTCAGTAAGATTAGAGTACATGAATATATTAAATTCTGAGACTCATTATGTGAAAGTCAGAAGACTATAAAGATAGGTCTCCTTTAGACAAGTATTTGTTTAACTTACTCCATGTAAGAGCCAAAATTCTCATGGTGTTGTAAAAGACCCTGAATAATTCTCAAATTTAGACAATAATTCTCAAATTTAGGCATGTACATACATGTAAGCACAACGGACCACATATATACATTAAGCATATAAGTATATAAGTGTAAGTATATATATGTATATATATGTGTATGTATATATATATATATATATATGTACATTTAGGCAGATAGATGATAGACTAAGACAAATAATGGTATAATATATAAGCAGCTAATGGCTTTTCCAGTTAATTTAGCTAATAGGCCATAATTGGGAACATTCCAAATAATATTAACAATAGTTTATACGGAAAGAAAATTGTTTTGAGGCAGGGTCTCACACTATAGCCCAGGCTTGTCTTCAACCCACTATGTAGCCAGGCTAGCCTCAGACATTCAGTGACCCTCTTGCCCCATCCTCCCAAATGCTGAGATTATAACATAAGGCAACATACCAAGTCCGAGGATTAATTTTAAGATATTAATACAGCTTAGCCCTTCTTCATCTGAGAGCACTCTGTATTCTTATTTCTAACAGTAAGCTGTAGGGAGTTGTGTGGACTATCTCTATCGAGGGAACTAATTTGAATATCAGACTCCCAGACTCAAATGGTAGGAGTGGGAAGGGCTGGGAGCTAGGATCATCTTGCTTGGAAGCTGGTCATACTGTCTGAAAGGCAGGGCCCAGACAATGAAACCAGGTGTACATCATCTAGCTCAATTGTTGTGCAAAGTCATCTTGAAAAACTGGTATAACATGGTTCATTGCTCCAGTCATATCTAACAATACATCAGCCACTGATATAAAGGACACTTTGAGGGCCACATTCCCAGAGTTGGCCAAGGTCCAATCATGGCTAACTTAGAAATATACACGGTATAAGCAACTAGTTCCACTCTGTTACCTCTTGCATTACAGTCTATTCACACTGTCTATTGTCAAAATTTTTTACACCACCACCATCGTGTGGTACCTTTAAAAAAGTATTTATATATAAATACTTCATTGGTAAATATTGACATAGTATTACAAAAGTATTTATGAACTGGAGAGATGGCTCAGCTGTGAAAAGCACTGACTGCTCTTCCGAAAGTCATGAGTTCAAATTCCAGCAACCACATGGTGGTTCATAACTGTCTGTAATGAGATCTGACGCCCTCTTCTGGTGTGTCTGAAAACAGCCTCAGTGTACTTACATATAATAATAGATAAATCTTAAAAAAATTAAAAAGTATTTATATATAAATACTTCATTTGGTAAGTATTCACCATAGTAAAGTCTAAGTATTTATATATGCTGTTATATTCATATTTTATGTGTTATAATAGGAACATATAATTACATATAAATAGCATTTGGTTAATATTTATAGACTCAATTATATTTATAGTATAGTATTTATATTAGCACAGTATAGCATTTGTATATATAAAATGTATACACCATATACACCCAAACAGACATGCACACATAGACACACAATACACTCTGTAAGGACAATGAATACACCTAATAAGTGCAGAAGCCAACAAGAAGTAGAAATGAGCTCAAAGAAACAATTCAACCATCTCTAAGACCTTCCTTAATATCTTTTATTGCTGTACCAATTTCATTATCCATTTACCCCTTGATCTATGGCTACTTGAACTTTGTAATAAGCATGTCCAGAGTGATTTAATACAGTATTGAATTAGGCAATTTTAATTCTTTCTCAGGAAAGTCACTATCCATTGGTATTACATCTTGAGTTTTACTTATACCTTCCACTGTTTTTGGTTACTATATGATCTGTTTACACATAGGAGCTGACTCTTATTATACCATATTACAGTATGATTATTTTACTGTGTGTGTGTATATATGCCATAGGTTATCATGTATTTTCCTAAATTTCTCCCCATCTTATTTTTGCTTGTTTTTAAGTAATCACATCATTTTCCCAGTTCCTGTTCCTCCATCCAACCTCTTCCATGTACCCACCCCAAAACCCCTTAAATTCATGGCCACTGTCTTTGTTATTGTTACATATATATGCCTAAGTATATAAATACACTGCTCAGGGAAGTTAGTGTTACTTATATGCATATGATCTCTGGGCTGACCACTTGTCGTTGGATACAAAATTAGGGTATTCATTCCTGCGGATGACAATTTCTTCTGCTCTCAATAGTCCTTAGTTGCTTATAGCTTTTTGTCTAGGGGCTGGAGTCTGAGATTTTCCCATTCCATGTTATCAAGTCTATTGTTGATCATTTTATTTTCTAAGATAAAGTCTCCCCCTGGCCAAAAGTTCACAAATTTGGCTAGACTGTCTGGCTAGTAAAGCCTAATGCTCCTGTCTCCTCCTCCCCAGCACTGGGATTACAGTCAAGCCTTGGCATACTTGGCTTTTCTATGAGTGCTGGGTACCTAATTCAGGTCTAAAAGTCTGTGAAGCAAGTACTTTTTCCAATGGAAACATATCCTCAGCCTTTTAATATGTGTGTCTTTGCCTGTGTGTACATGTGTGTGTGTGTGTGTGTGTGTGTGTGTGCTAGTTTGAACCTATAAGTATATGTTATAGAAGTATTCTACTACTAATATACATCTCAGAAATCAAAGTATGGTCATGATATACTTTGGTTTAGTTACCAAATAAACCAGGAGGTATCACAGAACTCTACATTCCTAAGGCTGGCCTTTCCCATGTTTGA
This sequence comes from Montemys delectorum, assembly GCA_019843815.1. Classification (NCBI taxonomy): domain Eukaryota; kingdom Metazoa; phylum Chordata; class Mammalia; order Rodentia; family Muridae; genus Montemys; species Montemys delectorum. The sequence continues at coordinate 4,122 of JADRCD010076410.1, read as the reverse complement.
AATATTATTATGGAGAAATGTAACTAGTAGTAATGATTGTGTCATGTTTAGGTTCCATGTTAGTTGGGACAAAGTGCATCACATATCTTAATTCACATTAGTATGTAGTTAAAGGTTCCCATTAACTGTTGTACAGCGTGGTTAACTCCTTCCATTATTTAGTACATGGGTATCATTAGTGTTATTTCTATCCTCATACCTAGTCTCATTTTTATTACTACATATGACTTATAAAATTTAATGGGTTTTATTGTGACATTATATGACTTGTAAAATTTAATGGGTTTTATTGTGACATTTCCATTCATATGTTTTTTTCTTCTCAAAAATAGTTACTTCTAAGCAATTGCCTGTTAATTAAATTTGTCTTTTGACAATTTTACTTATCTATATGTGTGTATATATATATAGCATATACTGATTATTCTCTCCCATTACCTATTATATCTTCTTCCAAATCCATCAATCCATTTTTCTGCCTTTCTTACAAATGATTCGATCCTATGTATTTTAATTACTATATCTTACTCTTCTTAAAATCACTGCTCCTTAAGAGTAAATGTACGAGCATGATACCAATAGATATGCTAATGTTAAAAGCAGAAAGCTCTCGGGGCGCAACCCTACACAAAAAACTAAGGAATGCTGAGACCAGGGGACATAGTCTTCCCAAGGGAAGAACACACCAACTGATTACCCAATATTAAGTGGTCAGTCTTGAAAACTTTCATAAAAGTAACTTAGGAAAACACACACACACACACACACACACACACATACACACACACACACACGTAACAACAATGAAAGAGGCCAAATATTTGAAGAACAAGGGGAACTACATTGGAGTGTTTGGAAAGGGAAAATGATGTCATTAACTATGATCTTAAAAATTATTTTTTCAAAAGTAAATATAAATCCAGCTTTTACTGCTATACATACTCCATCTCCTATTTTACTGAGCACCCTCTTATCTTTCATTTAAAAGTATTTAATCCAATATAAGGTGTCACTGACTATCTACTGCCTTAGATAATGTCAGAATACATACAATATACTTCTCTCCAAATGATGGGTACTGTATTCTACAGTGTTATAGTGGTCATAACCACAAGTAGTCTAGTATTTGATGTAACTGGGTCATGAGGTTTCTTGTAACATTCTTTTCTATTAAGGTTGTTTCGAGTAGGAACAGCAATCCGATTTGCCTTATTCAGTATGTTATTTTCATTCAGAAACCATTGGTATTTTTCATAATGTCCACACTTTTTTTTTACCAGCAAAACAGGATGGTGTGTTCTTATACATCTTTTATGACCCTGTAAAGGTATTATACCTGGGGGCTCATCTAAGTAATTATCAAAACTTAGCTGTTATCATCAATTTACGGAATATTTGCTACTAAGCCTCATAATCTTCCGAAGGAAGATATCTCTGGAAACAATATCTTCCCTGATACTCTTTTGGTTTGCTTTTTAGTGACAGAGTCTTCCTATGTAACATGGCTGGCCTAGAACTCACTGTGTAACAGGGCTGGCCTTAAACTCACAAAGTTTCACCTGCTTCTGCTGGGATTAAAGGCATGCATCATCATGCCCAGCCTTCCCTAATATTCTAATGATGGCGAAAGTTTCCATCCATAACATTTCTATCAATACAAAACTAAAAAGTGTGGCTAAATGTCCAGTCAAAGTTGTAAATATGTACATGGAGCTGTTTACAGACAAATGTGAACTTATGAAAATCAAGTCCATAAGTAACATTACAGCACTCAAATCTTTATAAGCAAAAGTGACTACTGCCCATATATTTGATCTTTTTATCCTCACAGGAGGAAAATAAAATCCAATACATAGTAAAAGCAGATCTTCCAAAAGCCTTCTGTAATAGATGAGAAGCTTTAATGCTTTTCTTGAAATTCTACCGAGGTAAATTTTCATAAAATGTATTATAATCTATGAAAATTGCTTAATTGAAAGGTGATATTAAGCCTAAATGTGCAATGAAGCTTGTGAAACACCAGGCGAAGTCCTTCACAAACCTTATTACTCACGCCTCCAGAATTGTGAAGAATATACTTCTGCTGTTTAGAATCCAGGAATAAACCTTATTACTTCGAAAAGGAGTTTATAGATTTACTATAGCACTTAGAATACAGAAACACGGACCTTACTGTGGACATACACAAACCACTTTCATCAGTGTGACTAACCTTTGCATAGTCAGTCAGTCATATGGGAGATCATTTTTTCCAACCTCAGAGATAAAAACCCAGATGATATACAAATGTCAAATATTAACACAGTGAATTTACTGAGCAGCCTGGCATTGGAATGCTAAACATCCTTCTGACCTTAGCTGGTAACAGGCTGAACCTGTCACCATTGTGATAAGCTTCTTCACTGAAGAGGACAGAAGTCTATTAATTCTAAACAGTGTGATGTTCAGTATCTGTTAATATATGGTGGTACCTAATCCTTACATAGGTTTTATAATAAAATTTAAATTTTTCATTATTGTGAAATTCAATTAACTTTCTTACTCTACAGAAATCTTGTTGCTTCTGGATCTAAATGTAATGGAGGTTTCTTTGTTTTGTGGAAAATTAGTACATGACATTGCACGACCTTTGAGGAACTTTTCAGAGTATAAAAACACATTCTGTTGCTTCTATCACCCGAAACTGTTAACTACCAATGTCATGGAGAAGTGGCACAACATTGTGTTGTTATACTGACAAAACTTGAAGGGAAGAGTAACTAACGATGGCAGCATGGGGAAGAAGGAAGGAATAGAAGTAGTTAAATAATTGTGCTCTGGAGGGATACTTACTGCATTTGTTCATGAAGGCTCTATGGAAAATGAGAGAAAGACAGAGACAGACAGGGGTGGGGGAAAGCAGCTCAATAGCTTCTGGCCTGTAGAAAATGGATGTAATACTAATATGTGCTTGTGTTGACTGGAAAGAACTAGAAGAAAGGGAGACATTGCTAAAAGGAGGAAAATTGCTGGAATGACAGCCTTGAGTATACGAAGCCAGAAAGAGCTTGTATACCAGAGAAAGTTGGCTGCTGCAGAAAACATCTTATCTGTCAAAACAGAAGACAGAGAGGAAAAGCATGATCTAAACGCAGATACAGACAGAAGTACAGATGTAGATCATAAATTTAAAGTCAGTATAGCTACAACTATTTTTCTGAAACTTCTGCAAGTCAAGGTGTAGACACAGATTGTGAGTTAAAGTTTAGCCAGGGTTGATTTTGCCAGCGAGTATGTCTACCCCTGCGTGTGCATAGGTTCTACATGTATGGACTTAGCAAACATTGGATTGGAAATATTCAGAATACAAAACTGCATCTCTCCTCGATATGTGTAGAAATTTTCCGACAGTCATTCCCTACAGAACATAGCATAAGTCTTATTTGCATAACATAAACATTGTATTACTTATTATAAGTAATCTAGACAAGATCTAAAGTGATTATATATGCATACATTATATGCGAATACTGTAATATTTTATGTAAGAGACTTGAGAGCCCACCGATTTTGAGTATACAACAGGAGGTCCTGAAACCAATCCCCTGTGGACACCAAATGGATAATTCTACAACAAAGAAAGTGACAATCTGAGATAATATTTTAATGGCTACAGAATCTAAGCTAATGAATTAGAGAATTGAGAATATGGGAAGGGGTGAAGATGGGTTATTTATGACAAGATCAGGGATAGAGAATTATAGTTATTCTTCTGTTCTATAAGCCTTTGGGTGTTTTGTGCTACCATTTCCATAGTTTGTACTTTTTAAAGCATTAATGTTAAAATATGGTAAAATTATGAATATGCAATAAGTTTGTAGTTTAACTCTGTTATCATGAACAATTGAAATTTTAAAATCTTCCTTGGGCTGGCAAGATGGCTTAGTGGGTAAAGCTACTTTCAGCCAAGCCTAACATGAGTCCAATTCTTGGAACCTACAAGGTGGAAGGAGAGTATGGACTTGAATATAAATTCATTCGTTCATTCATTCATTCATTCTCTCTCCTTCACACACATACACACACACATACACACACATACACACACACACACACACACACACACACACACACACACACACA
>JADRCD010076409.1:0-10329 GCA_019843815.1 Montemys delectorum | reverse complement strand
ACTATGTTTAGGTATGGGCCTTGAATTCCTGATCTTTCCAAGACTTTTAACATGAAGGGATTCTGAATTTTGTCAAATGCTTTCTCAGCATCTAATGAGATAATCATGGTTTTTTTTTTCTTTGAGTTTGTTTACGAAGTGAATTACATTGATGGATTTCCATATATTGAACCATCCTGGCATTCCTGGGATGAAGCCTATTTGATCATGGTGAATGATCATTTTGATGTGTTTCTTGGATTCAGTTTGTGATAATTTTCTTGAGTATTTTTACATTGATATTCATAAGGGAAATTGGTGGCAACCAACAGACTGGAAAAGATCTTTACCAATCCCACATCCCATAGAGGGCTAATATCCAGCATATACAAAGAACTCAAGAAGTTAGACTCCAGAGAACCAAATAACCCTATTAAAAAGTGGAGAACAGAGCTAAACAGAGAATTCTCAACTGAAGAATATCGAATGCCTGAGAAGCACCTAAAGAAATGTTCAACAGGGAAATGCAAATCAAAACAACCCTGATATTCCATCTCACACCAGTCAGAATGGCTAGGATCAAAAACTCAGGTGACAGCAGATGCTGGAGAGGTTGTGGAGAAAGAGGAACACTCCTTCATTGCTGGTGGGATTGCAAGCTGGAATAACCACTCTGGAAATAAGTCTGGCGGTTCCTCAGAAAATTGGACATAGTATTACCAGAGGACCCAGCAATACCACTCCTGGGCATATACTCAGAAGATGCTTCAAACTGTAATAAGGACATATACTCCACTATGTTCACAGCATCCTTATTTATAATGGCCAGAAACTGGAAACAACCCAGATGTTCTTCAACAGAGGAATGGATACAGAAACTGTGGTACATTTACACTATGGAATACTACTCAGCTATTAAAAATAATGACTTCATAAAATTCACATGCAATAGATGAAACTTGAAAATATAATCCTGAATGAGGTAACTCAGTCACAAAAGAACACACATGGTATGTAGTCACTTATAAGTGGATATTAGCCATCCCATATACAGTCACTAAACCCAGACTCTATTGTGAATGCTGCGAAGTGCTTGCTGACAGGAGCCTGATATGGCTGTCACTTAAGAGGCTCTGCCAGAGCCTGACAAATACAGAGGAGGATGCTCACAGCCATCCATTGGACTGAGCACAGGTTCATGATGGAGGAGTTGGAGAAGGGACTGAAGGAGCTGAGGGGATTTGCAGCCCTATGAAGGAAACAACAGTGTCAACTAGCCAGACCCCTGGAGCTCCTGAGGATGAGACCACAAACCAAAGAATACACATGGAGGGACCCATGCCTTTGACTGCATATGTGGCAGAGGATTGCCTTGTTGGCATCAGTGGAAGGAGATGCCCTTGGGCCTGAGGGGGTTTGATGCCCCAGTTGTAGGGCAATGCCAGGGTGGGAAGGAGGGAGTGGGTAGGTGAGCAGGGAAACACCATCATAGAGGCAGGGGGAGAGGTGATGGGATAGAAGGGTTCTACAAGTAAGACCTGGAAAGGGGAAAACATTTGAAACGTAAAAAAAGAAAATATCTAATTAAAAACAAAAACAAAAAAAGAATAAAAAGAACAGTCTGTTTCTTCCAGTGTGTTTATTCTTCTTGATAAGCTTTAAAATCATTTTACCAAATTGAACATTATTTATTTGGTATTAATCTAGAATAGAAATGTACTACATTTATAAGGCAGACGAGAAATAATTAATACTTTACTAATCATAGGTTTTTGTAATAAGATGTATGTCTATAAACATTTTGGATTTAGCATTTTTTTGTTTGTTTGTTGCACATTTTGCCCTTTTCTTAAGATCATTGCTAAATATGGTAAGTTTTGTTCACTGTGAATTAAATGGTACTTGTTTTATTATAAGTATATATTAATTGTTTAAAATAATGGAGTTCATTGTGACAGCTATATACATGTATAGAAAGTACTTGTATCATATTCACGCCTTGTTATCATTCTGTATTCCACAACCTCCAACCTTTTCATCTTTCCTAATATTCCCTCTTCTACTTTCATGTTTGTATTTTACAGATTCCACATGTAAGAGTAATTTTCTTTTTGAACATAGCTTATATTTTAAAATTTAGTCTCTCTCTCTCTCTCTCTCTCTCTCTCTCTCTCTCTCTCTCTCTCTCCCTCTCTTTCTCTTCCCCCTCTCCCATCGTTGTGTGTGTGTGTGTGTGTGTGTGTGTGTATGTGTGTGTGTGTACCATTGTACATACATTATACTCAAAGGTCAGAATTGTGGAATCAGTGGTCTCCTTCCACCTTTACATGGTATAGTAACTAATCTTGGTTGTCAACTTAACTGGCTCTGGGATCAACTAAAAATGCAACCTACTGATCCTCCTTTATAAAAGACTGTTTGCTTATTTCAGATCGTGTGAAACTATGTGGTACTGGTTAGACTAGAACTTCCTATGTAGAAATCTGCCCTGCCTCTACCTCCTGAGTACTGTATTATACTTGGAAGTTTTAAATTTAAATTTAATTGTATATGTAAATCTCTGTATATTAAGTACTGGTACTGGTCAGTGGCATCATAGCTATCCTTGGAGCTCGAGTTACAGGTAGTTATGAGTCAACATGTGTTCTGGGAACCAAAGTTAGGTCCTCTGCATATGTAATACATGTTCTTTTTTTCCTTTATTGGATATTTTCTTTATTTACATTTCAAATCTTATCCCCTTTCTAGGTCTCCCCTCTGGAGATCTCCTATCACATCCCTTCCCCCTGCCTCTATGAGGGTGCTCCCCAATCTACCCTGGCATTTCTCCTACACTAGGGCATCGAACACCCTCAGGCCCAAGGGCCTCTCCTCCCACTGATGTCTAACAAGTCCACCCTCTGCCACAAATGCTACCAGAGCCATGGGTCCCTCCATCTGTATTCTTTGGTAGGTGGTGCAGTCCTCGGGAACTCGGGTGGGGAAGGGCATTCTGGCCCGTTGACACTATTGCTTTCCCCATGGGCCTGCAAAACCCCTCAACTCCTTCAGTCCCTTCTCCAACTCTGCCATCAATGGTTGGCTGCAAGCATTTGCCTCTGTGCTTGTCAGGTTCTGACAGGGGTTCTCAGGAGACAGCTATATCAGGCTAACTGTTGTGTCCTTAGGAACATCCTTGGTCAGATTATTTGAAGTACAAAGACCTACCCTAAATATCTTTTTGCCTATTTTCCTTCAGTTTTGCTGCCAAGTTCATCTATCCTGTTGTTGTTGTGTTCCTTCAATAATATTAGAGCTAGCTTCTCTGAGCTTCTAGTGCAGACTGAATGCCAGCAGCTCTCCAGGAATCCTCTGGATCTTCAGATCTAGAATAGGACTGCTAAGACACTCATCCTAGAGGACTGAACAACCGTAGGATCTTTTGTTTCTTCAGTGTGAGACAGATATTGCTGAAATAACCATACCATGTTATATCAGCCATTCTAATAAAAATTAATATATATGTTCATTCTATAAGTTCTGTTTCTTCAGAGAATCCTGGTTGATACACATGGGTTCCAGTAATCCTAAGACAGGCATTCAGGCTTGCACAGGAAGTGCTTCTATGGTGGTGGGATGTAGTAAAGCTTTCAAATCAATCCATTTTAGCAGGATGATTGGAAAATCCCTTGCTTTGGCATTTCTGAATAGAACCTTGATACGCTTCATGTGAATCAGCTTTGTTTCCCATATTCTTCTGTTTTAGTTTGCACTGTAGAAAAGCCCACTGCTGTGCTATCACCCAGTATGAACTTTTATGTTACTTTGGAGAATTGGAGGCTATCTTGATTCCTGAATTGCAGTTAAAAGCCAGTTGAAACTAGGTCTAAATTTGTTGTAGCTTTGTCTTTTAAGAAGGATAAACTACACCTTGGTGTTTCCTGACTTAGGATCAGAGAACTATTTTTATTGTCCTATACCCATCCATCATTGTCTAAGTGTTGTAAGTTCTAGTGCTGTGGTATTGGTGAGGTTAACCCCCTGGTACTTCCTGCTCCAGTGCCTGTGAGCAAAGTGGCTCTTATAGACTCTATTCAGCACCACCTAATACAGCTATAGAATTTGGCATAGGTTCATGTTGCTAAAGGAGATCCAAGAGATCCTCAGCAGAGCAATAGCATTACTGAGTTCAAGGTGGATTCTCTAGTTATTAAATCACCTTCTCTAATGAACTTTATTTCGGGTAGACACTAAATGAAAACAAACAAACCAACCTGGTTTCAGAATTTTCAAGATTACTCTCTCTTTTGGCTTGTAACAATTAATTCACCAGTCCTAGAATGCTTTGGTAGGTGGTAAGTAGCTTATCCCTTTTTGAAAACCAAGAAGCCACCTAACAAGGTGCATGCCTGAAAACAAACAGCCATATTATTTCTGCTTTGAGCTGAGGTCTGGGAGAATGATGGGTGAGAGCAAGGTTTGCTCAAAATGATTTTTCATCTGTATTGTATAGACATGAGAGAAATGAAAAGCTAACGTCTTCTCTATGTAACAGATTCGAAATGACCTTTGCCTAGGAGTTTTCAAGGTTTGGATCACTAAAAATAACTCAGTAAAGGACACAAAATACATTATATCCAACAGTAACAGAAAATACAGTAAAATAATAGATGTGTAAATTAGCTATATGCTAAAATGTAATTTAAAGAAAGTCTCCAAAACCAGAAAGCTTTAATTCTAATAAAGCTTATTCATATTTTTCTGTTTCATTCCTACTAAAGAAGTATTTTTTATTCTCATCTCCATAGTGAGGAAGCATTCATTTGTCTTGTTCAAACATAGTATCATAACCTTAAGAAACAAATTAAGAATGTAGCAGATTGAATTTTCAAAGATGACTGCATATAGTGCCCCCCCTTCTGAGACAAGGTCAAGCCAGGCTCACCTTAAACTGCTACATAGCTGAGGATGAATTTGAATTTCTGAACTTCTTGCTTCTACCTCTCAAGTATTAGAAATATAGACATGTGCCAACATGTTGATTCTTCATGCTTTTCTTACAGTATGATGTTGACAGTTCTCTACTGAGAGGTAGCATCTATTTCCTTCTCTTAAACCTAGGTGGACTTTTGCAACTGCTTTAATTGATAGACTATGCCGAAAGTATTACTGTGTGACTTCAGCGGTCACAAATGGCTCCCTATAACACACATAATATTCTCCTCTCTCTCTCTCTCTCTCTCTCTCTCTCTTACACACACACACACACACACACACACACACACACACACACACACTGCATTTATATTTAAAACTGAGCTACCATGTTGTGAGGGTATCAAGAATACATAGAAGCCACATGGACATATTTCAGCTGATGTTCCCTGGAAGAGCTACATAGCAGATGTATGAATGGACAAACTTGAGAATTCCAGCTTCAAGCCTTTGTTCTGTCTGAGATGAAACCTAGACATCATTGTGTGGATACCACCTATTTATGTTCATTGTGAGATCCTGACCCATAGAATCCACAAGGGACACTAAATTGCTTTTGTCATTTTGAACACTAGGTTAGTGGCTAACTTCCTGAGACATGCACTAGTAATTCATTGGTCCTTGCTGATTTAAGACATAATTTCTATATACTCAATTTCTAAATACACACAGGTCTATTTTGAACCCATTTATGTTTCATCATCCCATTTAGTAATATCTATTGAATAATTATTGCTTCAATTTTTTGTTATTGTATACTCTATAGAATATGCCCATGCACCTCAAAGACAAATAGTCAAAGATAGACTAAATGTATGACAGTGGTTCTACAGCATAGTATCACATCATGACACTGTGGTTTTCTCAGTTTTTTGTAAGTTCATGTTGCACACAGACCAAATCACCTAATGAGACAGGTCTCACAATACGTTAAATGCCATTGTTAAGTACTTCAATACTGTGATAGTAGATAAATAGCTAATGCCACAATTAAAAAACTCAAGTTTCTGTTGTTTTGTGCAACAAAGACCTATATCACATATGCATGAGCGCCACTGGTGAGTCACTCATCTCTACAGATAATTATATTCTTACACATAGAGATTCAATGGTTTAATGAATCTCTTCCATGCTGTGGTGCCACTATCCTCATATATGGCTTCCAAATAACCCAAGCATGATAAGAGACTGCTAGAGAGTTTGTGCTCAGGTTGTTGAACAATTTCATGTGTAAATGACACCCTTTCTGCTCAATGGCAAGAGTTAGTTATATGGTCTCATCAATAATGAAGAACAGATGGCTATTGAGTATATAGATATTCTCATCCATATATTATTCCTGACAGATTTTAAAATTTAATATATTGAATTTGGGGGTCTTTTTTTCTATAAAAAAGGGATTTTAGGGGCTGGAGAGATGGCTCAGCGGTTAAGAGCACCGACTGCTCTTCTGAAGGTCGTGAGTTCAAATTCCAGCAACCACATGATGGCTCACAACCATCCATAATGAGATCTGATGCCCTCTTCTGGAGTGTCTGAAGATAGCTAGAGTATACTTAAATATAATAAATAAATAAATATTTTTTAAAAAAGGGATTTTAGGTAGGCATGGTAGTGAATTCCTATAATCTTGGCACTTAAGAAATGGAGGCAGGAAGATATGGGGTTCAATGTCAATATCATCTACAAAGGGTGTTGAGCTAACCTAATGTATATGAGACCTTGTCGCTAAAATCAAAACAAAGAAACCATAGAGTGTTTTTCATTGGCACAGGTGCAGGAAATAAGCTAAAACAAGAGGGACCTAAATGATTCCCTACTTAATAAAATTAATTACTTTACCTATCTCTTAGTTAATTATTTTAGAGCTTCGACCTTGCACATAGTAAAAATAAGCTCTACTACTGAGCTGTTCTCCCAAGCCCCCAAATTTCTATTTTATACAGTTAGAAGTTTTCATTTGATTCCTGCTGATCAATACTTTGTAGTTTTTAATGCTGTTTCATGAATCATTATTTAATATTTACTTCATTATCTTAGGCTATAAGCAATTCCTAGGCTTATACCCCAAAACTAACAGTGTTTTTAAATTTCTGTAAGGTTCTCCTCTCACACTCATTGCTCCTTTTCTGAAGTACTACTCCGAGAATATTTAACTTGAAGCAGAAAATAAAGCACATGATGTGAAGTTCTCAATAATTTAACAGTTCTTTGGCTTTAGAAGAGTAAAAGGTAGCTCTATGGAATGTAAGGTAAGCTACATCATTAAATAAGGAGCTTCTCTCCAAAAAGCTTTGGAATAGTTACATCATTTTATTTGGAATCTCTGAAACAGCAAGCAAAATAGGGACTTTTGTCAATTTCCTTCTGAGTTGGCATACTGTTCTCCTTAATGGACAGAGGGAAAAACGTGCTCTAAATATTTATGGCCTCATCATCACTGATATATGAGAGTGTAGAAATATTCCACCATTGCCTTGGGACATAACCCTTCAGTCTTTCCTAGGCCTGCCTCGTTCAGTAAATCGTAGGTATTCCGAGGTTACGTGGTGCTTGCATGTTTCTTCCATCCTGCCTGTAATGGAAGTAGACCTTAGGACTGCTCAAGACTATGAAATATTAATTGACACAATCTGGAATGAGGCCAATTTGTGTCCCTTTTCTCTCCTATAGTTGCTCTTGAAATGATCTACTTTCAGAGCTCCCAAAGGTGTCTACCAGGTTGATGATACCCACATAGATATCTGCAGCCTAGTCTCACCCTGAAACCCCTGGAATCCATTCACTCCTCCACTTGAGTATGTGGTGGGGATTTTCTAATCAGAATTCTTTTTTTTCCTGATTGAGTTGAGTCTTGTATGTAGCCTTGGCTAGCTTTGAACTTGCTACCTATGTTGCATAGCCCAGACTGGCTGTGATTTTGTAATTCTCTTGCCTCCAGCTCCCAACTGCGGGGATTACAGGAGTATACTACTAATGCCTACCCTTTCACAATTATTGATTTTACCTCCACCTTTGTGACAAATGTGTTTATTTTTTTCTTATTTCTCTAGATAGAAATGTGATTCAGTCAGCTGTTTTGGATAAAAGCCTGTACCTTCCAGACTTCCCCATTTCCTCCTCATGTATCATAAAGCTAGCCCATTAGCAAGTTTTTTCAGGAAATTTACATTCAGAATCTTTCCAGAATCCAACAACATTTCACCACTCTACCACTACTAACCTAATCCAAGTTTTCTCTAAGAGGTAAGTGTTAATTTGTCCATGAATTATCCCATGCAGAGATGGAATTGGCCTCCTGCTAATCTCCATAGAAACTGGCCCAGGCCAAGACAATCAATCTTGGTCAGCCCTGAGGCTTGTATCTCAGCCTCCTGCGCACAGCAGCTGGGACAGGGGTTGGTGCTTCTCCAGTGATAATCACTGATGTGGTAAGTCCTGTTGGCAGCTCCTCTCCTCGCTTCCACAGCATTGGAAAGGGAACTGTTGGAATTGAGTAGAATAAGGTTCTGATATATTATAACATTATTATATTCAATTCCCTAATTAAACCAGAAAAAAGACTGGCAAAATAGGAATGGAGTCTAGTATCACTGAATTATATTCCTTATTTTCTTCTGTGATTCTAGAGATGAAAACATTTTGTTACTGAGTTATACTCCTTGCTCTCAGAGTCATATTCCTATAACATACTGGCCTATTATCACATCAAGGAAGAGCCCTAGATTTCCACTAAAGATTCAGCACAAAAACCCCGTGTCACCAAATTTCCAATACTCTTTCAATCTGGCATCTGATATAAAGCTTCTTCCAAGTGGAAGAAGCAATGGAGAGCTCACATGAATGCTGTGAACACCAGTTCAGCAGATCTGATCTATTAGCCATCTAAACATCTGTCTACATTGTAGGACAGATGCCAATTATGTCCAAATCAGAGCTCTTGGCTCTGTTGCCTACATCTAGTTCATTGCACTCATATTCTAATTGGTCCTATTTTGATTAAATGGAAACACTATTTGTTGAAACCAAAAAGCTAACTGAAATCTCTACTATCTCTTCTCCTAACTCAAAAATTCAATCCACCAGCAACTTCTACAAGAATCTCACTTTTGAAATATAGCCAAAAATTTTACCACATTGTATTGCATTGCCCTTCAAAGCATAGTGCCTATTTACACAAAGGGCCTAAAGTGATTGTCCATATGAATCATATCATCCTCTAGATCACTTTCCCCTAGGGCTTCTAATCACAGGACAATATACTGTAATTCCCCAAATGACCATAGGCTTATCTGTCCCTTGACTTTTTCCCTTTGCTTGTATTCACTTTGTTTTAGCCACAGTAGTCTGCCTTCTTGATCTTCAATCTGCTAAGCTTTCTGGCCTTCCAAGATAGCTTCCTCTGCCTGGAATTGTCTCCTCACCTTTACAAGAGCTCTCTTGGGTCACCCATGTATCCACTCAAATATTGCTTCCTTCTGTGGACTGCATGTGCTGATCAATCCATCTGAAACAACACTACCCTTTGATTTGTATCTTCTTAGTCTAGTTTCTTTGCTTGTAATTGTTGTCATGTGGAAGCACAGAAAAGATTGGTTGTGGGCTTGTGATTTGTCCCTCTAGTGAAATGTGTCATGAAAGCAGGAACCTTGTTTGGTTTATTTGTAACTCTATCATCTCCAAGGCCCAAAACAAACCATGATGCTGCTCAAAACTTATTTCTTGAATAACTGAAAAAAAAAGTGTTTCTTTTTTTAAAAAAAAGAGAGCTTAGAAAGAGTTAGATAGCCTTAGATATCATGGAAAATCAGGAGCAAATAGTAAAACATAACTATCCATTAATTCAACATTCTTAATGATTCTAAGTTGAATAAATAAATATTTGAATAAATTAAAATTGCCTTTGCATACCAGATAGAAGAACTATAGAATGTCTTTATTATTATTATTTTTTTCTTTGCTGAAGTGAGCATTTTTTAAGATTTTTAAAATTAAAACAATAAATTTGTGACAAAGAAACTGTTCAATATATGAAAATTTTGTTAGGGAAAAGTAAAGAAAACTGTCAAATATAATGGATATTATGTTTTTCTTCTTTTGTCATGGGATAATCAAGAAATAAAATGTTTATTTGAATATTCTATGACTAATCATCATTTCAAAAGTGTATATTAATTATAAGGTATCAGAATAAACCCCAAGAATAATTTGTCTGTGTGAGATTTAGTCATACTGATTTTGTATGAATTTGTTGAGCTACATGTATAATAGTAATCTTGAGATACAAAAATTAATTAAAAATATATTTCTAATTGGGTGTTACATTTTATGCTAAAAGAAGTGAATATCCCTTAAGAATTTGAGAAATAAGGCTTG
>JADRCD010076392.1:9397-27734 GCA_019843815.1 Montemys delectorum | reverse complement strand
GAAAAGATCTCCCATGCTCATGGATTGGCAGGATTAATATAGTAAAAATGACCATCTTACCTAAGGTAATCTACAGATTCAATACAATCCCCATCAAAATTCCAACTCAATTCTTCACAGACTTAGAAAGAGCAATTTGCAAATTCATCTGGAACAAAAAAGACCCAGGATAGCCAAAACTATTCTCAACAATAAAGGAACCTCTGATGGAATCATAATCCCGGACCTTAAGCTGTACTACAGAGAAATTGTGATAAAAACTGCATGGTATTGGTACAGTGACAGGCAGGTAGATCAATGGAACAGAATTGAAGACCCAGAAATGAACCCATGCACCTATGGTCACTTGATCTTTGACAAAGGAGCTAAAACCATACAGTGGGAAAAAGTCAGCATTTTCAACAGATGGTGCTGACTCAACTGGTAGTTAACATGTAGAAAAATGCAAATCGACCCATTCCTTTCTCCTTGTACAAAGCTGAAGTCCAAGTGGATCAGGGACCTCCACATCAAACCAGATACATTGAAACTAATAGAAAAGAAAATGGGGAAGAACCTCCAGCAAATAGGCACAGGGGAAAATTTCCTGAAGAGAACCCCAATAGCTTCTGCTCTAAGATCAAGATTTGACAAATGGGACCTAATAAAGTTGCAAAGCTTCTGTAAGGCAAAAGACACTGTTAATAGGACAAAATGGCAACCAACAAATTGTAAAAAATCTTTACCAACCCTATATCTGAAAGAGGGCTAATATTCATTGTATAGAAAGAACTCAAGAAGTTAGACTCCAGAGAACCAAATAACCTTATTGAAAAATGGGGTACAGAGCTAAACAAAGAATTCTCAACTGATGAACACCGAATGGCTGAGAAGCACCTAAAGAAATGCTCAACATCCTTAGTCATCAGGGAAACGTAAATCCAAACAACTCTGAGATTCCACCTCACACCAGTCAGATTGGCTAGGATAAAAGACTCAGGTGACAGCAGATGCTGGAGAGGTTGTAGAGAAAGAGGAACACTCCCTCATTGTTGGTGGGATTGCAAACTGGTACAACCACTCTGGAAATCAATGTGGCGGTTCCTCTGGAAATCGGACATAGTTCTACCAGAGGACCCAGCTATACCACTCCTAGGTGTATACCCAGAAGACGCTCCAACATGTAATAAGGACACATGCTCCACCATGTTCATAGCAGCCTTATTTATAATAGCCAGAAACTGGAAACAACCCAGATGTCCCTCAACAGAGGAATGGATACAGAAATTGTGGTACATCTATTGAATACTACTCAGCTATTAAAAACAATGAATTTATGAAATTCTTAGGGAAATGGATGGATCTGGAGAGTATCATCCTGAGTGAGGTAAACCAATCACAAAAGAACACACATGGTATGCACTCTCTGATAAGTGGTTATTAGCCCAGAAGTTCAGAATACAGGAAGAACAACCCACAAACCACAAGAAATTTAAGAAGAAGGAAGACCAAAATATGGACATTTCATTCCTTCTTAAAAGGGTAATCAAATACCCATGGAAGGAGTTGCAGAGATTAACTATGGAGCAGAGAGTGAAGGAAGGACAAGCTAGCCTGATATACTATCTTCTGAGAGACTTTGGCAATACCTGACTAATACAGATGTAGAGGCTCACAGCCATCCATTGAACTGAGTACATGGTCCCCAATGAAGGAGTGAGAGAAAGGTTCTATGGAGCTGAAGGGTTTGCAGCCCCTTAGGACGAACAACAATATTAACTAACTAGTACCCTTAGACCTCCCAGGGACCCAACCACCAACCAAGGACTATACATGGTGGGACTGATTGTTTTGACAGCATGTGTATAGTAGAGGATTGCAAAGCTGATCATCAATAGGAGGAGAGGTCCTAGGCCCTGTGAAGGTTCCGTGCCCCATTGTAGGAGAATGCCAGTGCCAATAATTGGGAAAAGGTTGGGTGGCATGCATGGGGATGTGAGAGGCAACAGGAGTTTGTTCTTGTTTTTGTTTGTTTGTTTGTTTGTTTGATTTTTGGGAAGGAAACTGGAAAAGGATAAATTTACATGTAAATAAAGAAAATACTTAATTAAAAAAAATAAAGTATACATTAAATCAGAGTTAAAAGTTCTCCTGTGTATTTAAGTTTGATAGATAACATGATAGATAATACTCAGGTCCTGCAGGTACAAAAATGCCAACCAACTTAAAAAGTTAAAATAACATGACCAATTTTTGTCTTCAAATGGGGCATACGATATAAAGAATAATAAATTGAAATAAGAAGTCTTCACCAACAAAAGTTCTAGGAGAAGTACTATACAATAAATCCTTCATCTGGTTTGAAG
This sequence comes from Montemys delectorum, assembly GCA_019843815.1. NCBI lineage: Eukaryota > Metazoa > Chordata > Mammalia > Rodentia > Muridae > Montemys > Montemys delectorum. The sequence goes on along the minus strand of JADRCD010076392.1, from coordinate 25,389 downwards.
ACTTTCCAGCATAAAAATATCAAGGAGAGTCAGTCTTTAAGGAGACATTCACACCTTTTTTTAACTGAATATATTCTTTGTTTACATTTCAAATGTTATCCTCTTTCTTGGTTTCCCTCTCTACAGGAAAAGCCTGATCACATCCTCCCTCTCCCTGCTTCTATGAGGGTATTCCTCCACTCACCCACACTCCCACATCTCTGTCATCGATGTCCTTAAACTGGAGCATCTATCAAGCCTTCATAGGCTCTGGCAGGGACTCTCAGTAGACAGCCATATCAGGTTCCTTTCAGCATGCACTTCTTGGCATCCACAATAGGGTTTGGATTTGGTAACTGTCTATGGGATGAATCTCCAGATGGGACAATCTCTGGGTAGTCATTCCTTTAGTCTCTGCTCTACAATTTTTCTCCATATTTGTTCCTGTGAGTATTTTGTTCTCCTTCTAAGAAAGACTGAAGCACCTACTCTTTGGTCTTGCTTCTTATTGAGCTTCATGTGATCTGTGAATTGTATCCTGGCTATTTGGAGTTTTTGGGCTAATAGCCACTTATCAGTTAGTGCATACCATGTGTTTTCTTTTGTAATTGGTTACCTCACTCAGGATATTTTCTAGTTCTATCGATTACCTAAGAATTTCATAAATTCATCATTTTTAATAGCTGAGTAGAATAGAAATGAAGACCCAGAAATGAACCCACACACCTATGGTCAGATGATCTTTGACAAAGGAGCTAAAACTCTCAAGTAGAAAAAAAGACAGCCTTTTAAACAAATTGTGCTAGTTCAACTGTTGGTAAGCATGTAGAAGAATGCAAATTGAATCATTCTTATTTCTTTGTACATAGCTCAAGTCCAAGTGGATCAAGGACATTTACATAAAACCAGATATACTGAAATTTATAGAGGAGAAAGAGTGGAAGAGCCTCAAACATATGGGCACAGGGGAAAAAAATTCATGAACAAAACACCAATGGCTTGTGCTATAAGATTAAGAATCGACAAATGGGATTTCATGAAATTGCAAAGCTTTTGTAAGGCAAAGGACACTGTCAATAAGAAAAAAAGGCAACCAAAAGACTGAAAAAAACCTTTACCAAACCTACCTCTGATATGCAAAGATCTTCCATGCTCATGGATTGGTGGGATTAATATAGTAAAAATGGCTATCTTGCTGAAAACAATCTACAGATTCAATGTAATTCCCATCAAAATTCTAACTCAATTCTTCACAGAATTGGAAAGACCTATTTGCAAATTCATCTGGAATAACAAAAAACCTAGAATAGGGAAAACTATTCTCAACAATAAAAGAACTGCTGGTAGAATCACGGTCTCAGACATTAAACTGTACTACAGAGCAATTGTGATTAAAAAAAAAAAACCTGTATGGCATTGGTACAATGGCAGGAGGTAGATCAAGGGAATAGAATTGAAGATCTAGAAATGAACCCACATACCTATGATCACTTGATATTTGACAAAGGAGTTAAAACTATTCAGTGGAAAAAAGACAGCATTTCTAACAAATGGTGCTAGCTCAACTTGAGATTAGCATGTAGAAGAATTCAAATTGATTCATTCCTATCTCATTGTACAAAGCTCAAGTACAAGTGGATCAAGAACCTCCATATAAACCCAGATACACTGAAACTAATAGAAAAGAAATTGAGGAAGAGCCTCGAGCACATGGGCACAGGGAAAAATTTCCTGAACAGAACACCAATAGCTTCTACTCTAAGATCAAGAATTGATAAAGGGGACCTCATAAAATTGTAAATCTCTGTAAGGCAAAGGACACTGTCAATAGGATAAAATGGCAGCCAACAGATTGGGAAAAGATGGTGACTAATTCTATATCTGATAGAGGGCTAATATAACATATACAAAGAACTAATATCCAATATGTAAAGAACTCAAGAAGTTAAAATCAAGAGAACCAAATTACCCTATTAAAAAATAGGGTACAGAGCTAAACAAAAATTTTCAACCGAGGAATATCAAATGGCCGAGAAGTACTTGAAGAAATGTTCAACATCCTTAGTCATCAGGGAAATGCAAATCAAAACAACCCTGAGATTCCACCTTACACCAGTCAATATGGCTAAAATAAAAACCTCAGGTGACAGCAGATGCTAGCAAGGATATGGAAAAAGAGGAAGACTCCTCGATTGCTGGTGGAAATGCAAGGTGGTACAACTCTCTGAAAATCAGTTTGGTGGTTCCTCAGAAAATTGAACATAGTATTGATAGAGTACCCAGCAATATACCCAGAAGATGCTTCAACATGTAATAAGGACACATGCTCCATTAAGTTCATAGCAGCCTTATTTTTAATAGCCAGAAGCTGGAAAGAACCCAGATGTCTGTCAACAGAGGAATGGATATAGAAAATATAGTACATTTACACATGGAATACTACTCAGCTATTAAAAATGGAAAATTTATGAAATTCTTAGACCCTCACACTTTCAGAGCTGACATTCAAGTGCTCTAACAGATATGCCTAGAGGAGTTTTAGGGGCAGTATTAGTTTACCAGGGCTGCAGAAGTAATTTTCCTTGGTGAAGGAGCAGCCATTTGAAATCTAAATGTGAAGGCTGGTCTATATACAAAGCCCTGTCTCCATGAACAAGTGCTTTAGCAACCTTTATCTGAGGTTTGTAAGAACTTAACTGACTTGAATGAATGTGAACACCCAACTCTGCCTTATTTTTTTTTCTATGTGAAGAAATGGACATAGGTTTGTATGAACATGGTCTGTACAAGACTGAGTTTGTCTCCATTCAGTCATAGATGAGACAGGGTCTACTAGGACAATAGTTGCCTGTAGGGAAGCACAGGCATTGGATGGCTTCTGGAGAAGGGGACTCGGTTTCTTTAGTAGCTTAGCCACTAGTGATTTGCCTTGTTCCAAGGATCATTTCATAATATGACCATGTGTCAAACCCAGTGAGTGTTTCAACAACAAAACAAAACAAAACAAAAACAAAAACAAAAAAACCTAATCAAACATACCAACCAACAAACAAAAAAAAAAAACCAGAAGTGAGACTTATTGGCAATATAACTTATAGTTCATGGAAGAGAGAGGTAGTCAAGAGAGACTGAAATGTGAACAATGGGGAAATGTTCATTGGCATCTCTTTCTTTGGGTTAGGGAAGTTTTCTTCTATAATTTTGTTGAGAATATTTATTGACACTTTAATTTGAGAATCTCCACACTCTTCTATCCTTATTATCTTTAGGTTTGATTTTCTTATTGTGTTCTGGATTTCCCGGTTGTTTTGGATTAGGGGCTTTTTGCCTTTTGCAATTTCTTTGATATTTGTCTCACAGTTTCCTATGATATCTTCTGAATCTGAGATTCTTTCTTCTATCTCTTGTATTCTGTTGGTGATGAGTAAATCTATGACTCCTGATATCTTTCCTAGGTTTTATATATCTAGGGTTATCTCCATTTGTGATTTCTTTATTGTGTTTATTTGTACTATTAGATCTTGGATGGTTTTGTTCAATTCCTTTACCTGTTTGATTGTGTTTTCCTGTAACTCTTTAAGGAATTTTTGTGTTTCCTTTTTAAGGGCTTCTAGCTATTTACCTGTGTTCTCCTGTATTTCTTTAAGGGAGTTATTCATGTCCTACTTAATGTCCTCTACTATTATCTTGAGACATGATTTTTAAATCAGAAACTTGCATTTTTGGTGGGGGTATCCAGGACTTGCTATGGTGGGAGAGTTGAGTTCTGCTGATGCTAAGTAGCCTTTGTTTCTGTTACTTATGTTTTTACCTTTGCCTCTCACCACCTGGTTATCTCTCCAGGTACCTGCTCTTGCTGACTCTGACTGTAGTATGTGCCTCCTGTGATCCTGGTTGTTTCAGAACTTCTCAGAGTCTAACTGTCTCTATGACTTTGTGATTCTGTAATCCTGAGATCCTGGGTGTGACAGAGCTCCTGGGAATCAAGCTTTCTCTGTGTGTTGTAAGGGTAGGTCTGGAACTAGAGTCTTGGGTTTGGTCTGGGTACAGGTGCAAGCTAGAAGGAACTCTTGCCTCATGCTAGGCAAAGGTTTATGTTTCCCTGGTTCTTATGGGGGTACCAGTTATGCTGAGTGTTGGGAAAGTTGTTTTTTCTTCAACTGTGATCTTGAGTGTTTTAGAGCTCTAGTGTTCCTGGGTGTTTCTGATCTCCTGACAGTCCACCTCCCTCTGGGATCTTGTGATCCTGGGCATTTCAGAGCACCTGGGAGTCAGGTTGCCTCTGAATGTTGTGGGACTGGGTATGGAGACAGTGCCCAATGTGTGTTCAGGGCACAGGCACAGACCCTCAATGTGTGATAAGAATTCCTAACTCCCTGCTCATTACACACTTTGTGCAGAAGTGCTGTTTTTTGTTTGTCTGTCTTTTTTTTTTTTCTGACTGTCCATTTTTAGACTTTAACTGGAGGGAGTAGAGATTTTATTGTGTTTATTTACAGTCTTAATCTCCTATTCTTGGGTGGTTAATAAAGAAGGCAATAGTACTTTTAAAAAGAGACTACTAAGAGCTATAGAATGTAGGACACCAGGAGACTTGTAGTTAAGTTTAATGGGAAACCAACACTTTTTTCAATAATTCCCAAAATTCATCCAAAGGATAGATGACTTTGTGTGTAAAATTTTCTCCTTGGTGACTAACTTTATTCCCTTGAATCCTATTGGCCATGTGACGGAAGTTTACTTTATCCACTTGATGCTTCTGACTACAACACTTTCTCTGGGCCATCAGGTGTTTAGACATGTTTAACTTGTATTCATTAGCATTGACCAAGACTTTACACAATAATTTTTCATGATAGAAGCCACATAATATCTTCCCTTGGGCCTGTATATTTCCTTCATCTTGGTGGTCAGTCTTGTCCAGGACACCCTTGTGAATTGTCTTATGATTAGAAGATATGGTGGGTTCTTCTTGAGTCTGCTTCAGCACCTGAATGAGAGGTAATTATTTATAAAAGGTTTTCAATAGAAACAGAAGACCTACTCATATGTATTTACAGAACATAAGAGGCTGTGAACTCATAATGTACCCTCGAAATTACAGGGTATACTAATTTCCATGTCATTGAAGTTTGAGTGGCTTAGGCTTATGCAAGAGCCAATATCCCACTCAATATTCTATCAGTAATAATTTACAGATTTAGAACAATTTCTCCAGGGCTACTTAACAACTTTCAGATATTACCAGAAGAACATAATCTTATTTGGGGAGATTACATTGATCTCATAAAGTAACTCTTTCTTATTTGTTCAGTTTAGTGATAGAAATACAACTGGTGAACTATTAGCATTGTGATAAGTTGTTGCATTGCCTTGTACATATGTGTATGAGGAGATGAAGTACTGGATAGGATAATGGTTATGGATTTTCTGAACAAGATTGAAACATTGAATTTCCACACTAGTGTGGTACTTTGTGGGTAAGAGAAATACTTTAAGACCATGTGAACAATCACAGTATCATTATATATTTTCTCTGATATTTCAAGATAAGTTTTTCTGTTATTCTCTCCATCATGACTAAGCATTATTGTTATTATTATTATTATTATTATTATTATTATTGTTATTATTATTATTATTATTATTATTATTATTGTTCTTTTGCTCAGAGATACTGCATGTAATCATGTCTGTGTCTATCTTCAGCTATATTCCAAGGAATTGTGACCATTTGTACAATGCTTGAACAAATAGACCTAAGACACTAATCAATTCATGTAGAAAGAATACAGATGCTAGACATTTGTAACATAGAACCACTGTGATTTGTCTAAGCCAATGTTATCATACACATTCAACATCCCATATGCAGTCTAACTCAACTGAAATATAAAGATAATTTATTTCAATGCTCCAAAGGAGATTTTCTGATAGACATGCTACTAGTAATTTTCTTCTAATATGCTATGCTCTTTTGTATTAAAAATTCTTTTGAAGAGATGTTGACTATAAAGGGAATTAGTGGAGTTTTTATTAGGAAGACAGACATTTAAAATATTGATAATAATTATAAAAGATAGCATCTTAAGGCTTCCTTTTGAGGGCAGGCTTGAGTCAGCCTAGCTCCACTACAAGAACCAAATGTGATAGAGATGAAGGAAAAATAGCAAAACAGCAGTTTGTGAGCTATTCAGAAAGGTGGAACTAGAGACATGATGGTGCTAAGAGGAGAGAGAAAGAAGACTGGGATGTACATGCTGCCATTGCTCAGTAGAATTGGCAGAATGGTGTACAATGACCAGGTGCTTATGCAGACGCTGACTCTGCCTCTAAATCTGCTGCCCAGTTGCAGGATTACCCCTCTCTCTGGGAAAAGAGGAAAGGTTCACTTTCTGTGTTGGACAACCTCAAAGAACCACTGTAGGCCGTTATGCTACTTGTGATGGCTCTTCCTAGTTGTCAATTTAATTACATCTGGAATTAACTACAATCCAGAAATAGGAGGCACACCTGTGATCCAGATCTTCAGAATTGAAGACACAGGCTTCTAACATGGAGATCTTGAGGCATAATGGCCATAAAAATCAAAGGCCAGACAAAGTAGTACCTGCTTTTAATCCCAGAAGACTGAGGCAAGCAGATCTCTAAATTCAAGATCAGCCTGAGACAAAGCAAGTATAAAATCAAGGTGTGGTGGTACATACCTTTAATCTCGGTCACACCTTCTGCTTGAGAACTACAGAAGGACACTTGAAGGCAATCTAATTCTACTTTGCTTGCTTACCAAAGGTTACTTGCTAGAATATCTGTTGGAACCTACCTCTTCAGGATTCCAGCTTATATAGAAGACCAGATGTAACAACTAGCCTTGTTCAACTGAGCAACTACTAAATTATTAGGCTTTCCATTTATAGGTGCCCATTGTTGCATTAGTTGGACTACAAACCCTAGGTAATTACAATAAATTACCTCACTATATGGAGACATTTCAAAAGTTCTTTGACTCTAGTGAACCCTGATTAATATACACCATCTGAGTTTAAGTCAGAATCTTGCTCAATACATCTTGCCTAGACATAATGAAGCCTGAGACTGATGTGCATGTATGCCATATGTACAGCTTCCTGGTGACTCAGTGATGTCTCAGGCTTGCTGCTTTGTGAGGCATGGTGATTGAGTGACATGTGTATCCATCTGAGACCCTGTTGATGCTGGTGGTCTGTGCAGCTGCTGAGTACCATGATTGAGTCAGTGGTCCTGATATGGCCAATGGGCATGTTGATGCTTGCAGCCTGTGTTACCACTAAAGCCCATGTGGATACCCATGATGAAGGCTGTTGCCTGAAGCCATGTTAATATCTATGGGAGAGCTTTCCCACCATGCAGCAGCCCAGAGCACTGAGATATAGGCTGAGGCATAGGGGAAGGAGAGCTGGCTCCATGATTCCAGTATCTCTCACAGCTCTCTTTATCTGATAGCTTCTGTATTGGATGGAGTCAGAGAATCATCCTTCCTTTGGTGGTTGGCCACTTAGAACTTGACCATGCTCCAGTGAATATATGGACTTTATAAAATAGATTTTTTTCTCTTTGAGAGGAATACAGAGGGTGAGATCATGGGAAAACGGGGAAACATGGGAAGACTCGGAGGTAAGCATGATGGGTGGACATAATATGAGAGTCCAAGAGAGTCAATTAAAAACAAGTATATATATATATATATATATATATATATATATATATATATATATATATTCACACACACAAACCAATAACTAAAAGCTAATAAATTATGAAAAAGAGTTCAATATGAGTGAACATCATGTCATCATATTTGATTAGGGACCAGGTGCATGGTACAGAGGATGAGGGGTTTATATATTGAGATTTAGGCACATTTCACATGATATAGTGATGATCAGATAATTTTGACTGTTAGTCATCATATTCACCTTTTTTTGGATAAGTGGTCCTGTTGGTGGAGTCTTCTGCTTCTGATTTACATTTCTCTGTGGTATAATTGCAACTGAAGATAAGCTCAATAGATGAACTTACCTCTTAATGATTTACTCACTGACATGTCTCCTAAGTCCCATAATGTTCATCTTTGATTCCTAGGAAGTGTCATATATTTGTAGCACATCTCCCTCTTTAAGTGTCCAATTACCACATGCTATTAGTACATATTATACCTGCCACTGCTAGAGAGTGAATCCTTACTATATATCTTTATAGCCACGTTATGTGCTCCAAGGCCAATTGAGAATACCGTAACCCACTATAATGTCAGGATTTTCGTATTCTTGTGTAATATACTATTGTGCAAAATTGTCAAGTAGATTGAGATAAATATTGGTGTAACACTCACCCTTCCATCAGTGTGCATTGATTATAGCAGGAGAGTTATGAGAAATAACATCACTGGTAAAGGAGCCATGGATGACACTAAGCAAAGAAAAAGTCCAGGTTGAATTAAGTGCAGAACTCAAATGTCACCAACACATTGATAGAATACATGGGAAACCAACTCTGGTTGATAAATTCATTAACAAAATAAGGGAAGAGTGTGACATGTGAGATTGCAGTTATGTCTACCTTGATTCTAATTGGTAAAATAATAAGCTAAAGGTCCTGACTGATGTCCCTGCAATGGACAGAGAATTCCTAGCTTCTTTCTGCACATTCTACTCTCTTCAGAAAGGGAAGGTTTGGGGAGGGGGAGATTCAGTTTTTATTTTAATTTTTGCTGTGTACCATCTCTTCTGTTGCTACTTCCTGTTTATACTGTGTGTAAATCAGGGTGCTAGTGTTATGATTATACAGATATAATTATACAAGTGCCATTTTGTGAAGTGCAGTTGTATGATTTACCAATATTTTCTTTTATGCTTTAATTTATTTTTACATTTTCCCTTCAATAAGTTAATATGATAATAATTAGTGAATTGTATATCTAGTCTATTCAACCTCACTAAATCCATCTTTTGTTAGATGAGTTGTTTCCTATTTTGATTAAGGTTTAAACATCCTCTGCTCATTGCACATAATATCCTTCCTCAATGAGTCACTACATCTTACATCTTTTATATACTGCTAAAGACCACTTAATGATGCGTTCTGGTTTCTTTTGGAATACAAAAATGACTTACTTTTTACACTAAAGATGTGCTGTCCCACTCTGTATTCTATGTATACATTAGAAATTTTCAAAAAAGTCATAAATATAAAATTTGCTTCAAATTTTTAACAATGACAGTGGAGAACCATTATCAGCATCAATCTACTACATTTTACATTTTCTATATCATTCCTTCCCTTTCCACCTTTCAAGTCCTCCCACACACCCTGTAATATTCTCTTTCAAGTTTTACTGCATACTTTTTCTTTTTTTTATTTTTTATTAGATATTTTCTTTATTTACATGTAAATTTTTCCTTTCCCAGGTTCCCCTCCAAAAAACAAACAAACAAACAAAAACAACAAGAACAAGCCCCTTTTGCCTCCCCCCCTCCCCATGCCAGCCACCCCACCCTCTCCCACTTATTGGCCCTGGCATTCCCCTACACTGGGGCACAAAACCTTCACAAGGTCGAGGTCCTTTCCTCCTATTAATGATTGAATTTTCAATCCTCTACTATACACATGCTACCAAAACATTCAGTCCCACCCTGTATAGTCCTTGATTGGTGGTTGGGTCCCTGGGAGCTCTGAGAGTACTAGTTAGTTCATATTGTTGTTTGTCCTAAGGGGCTGCAAACCGAATCAAAGAACACATCAAAATGATCATTCACCACGATCAAGTAGGCTTCATCCCAGGGATGCAGGGATGGTTCAATATACGGAAATCCATCAACGTAATTCACTACATAAACAAACTCAAAGAAAAAAACCATATGATCATCTCACTAGATGCTGAGAAAACATTTGACAAAATCCAACATCCCTTCATGATAAAAGTCTTGGAAAGATCAGGAATTCAAGGCCCATACTTGAACATAGTAAAAGCAATGTACAGGAAACCAGTAGCCAACATCAAACTAAATGGAGAGAAACTTGAAGCAATCCCACTAAAATCAGGGACGAGACAAGGCTCCCCACTCTCTCCCTACCTATTCAATATTGTACTTGAAGTTCTAGCCAGAGCAATTAGGCAACAAAAGGAGATCAAAGGGATTCGAATTGGAAAGGAAGAAGTCAAATTATCACTATTTGCTGATGATATGATAATATATTTAAGTGACCCCAAAAATTCCACCAGAGAGCTCCTAAACCTGATAAACAACTTCAGCGAAGTATCTGGATATAAAATTAACTCAAGCAAATCAGAAGCCTTCCTCTACACAAAGGATAAACAGGCAGAGAAAGAAATTAGGGAAACAACACCCTTCACAATAGCTACAAATAATATAAAATACCTCGGTGTAACTCTAACTAAGCAAGTAAAATATCTGTTTGACAGGATCTTCAAGTCTCTGAAGAAGGAAATCGAAGAAGATCTTAGAAGATGGAAAGATCTCCCGTGCTCATGGATTGGCAGGATTATTATTTTGCAGAAAATAAGAAAATGTTCTACTGAACTAAGGAAAGCTATTAATATTATTGTTTTATTTAATTTTTTTTGAGTTTTATAGGACTTAAAGGAGATTTGACAGGCATTACACCAAAATTCTCTGAAGAAAAATGCAGCAAAATTAAATAGAGGATTACTGACCCAACAAGCAGATGCTGGGAACTCATTCAAGGGTGGTATCCCATATCCCTCTGTTAAATATTCTGATGAGAAAGAAGTAGAATGCAAAAGAAACTCTGCACTCAAAAAACTCTGATGGGAATAATAGCCAATGAAGCAAAACCAATTCTGGCCTCAAAACATAACAAGCCCTGCCCTCTAACCAATGAAAGTGGGAGACTGAGAAGCACAGAGAAAGGTACAAGAGCCTGCAACAGGAGTGACCTGAAGCCTATGAAAAAACATAACCTTTGCCTGTACTTGAGATATGTTCTCTTAGCTGGGCTACCTTGTCTGACTTCAATGGAAGTGGAAATGTCTACAATCCAGAGACTTTCTGTGACAGGGTGTGGGAAGGGGGGATACCCAAGTATGCCCCTGTGAGTCTAGAGGAGACAAAGTGGAGGAGAGAAAGGGAAAAGACTCTAGGAAGGCTGACCCCAGGAGGAGGGCAGTAAGCCAGATGTAAAGTGAGTAAGTTAAAAAAAAAAAGGTATTCAAATCAAGACTATGTGGATTGTGAAAGTAAGTTCCATGGCAAGATGACAGTATTTACAATGCTAATATTATGACAGATAGTGTCACATATGGTGGATAGTGCCTTGGTACTTGAAATATACAAGGAAATTGAAAGACTCCAAACCAAACTTGAAAAATGAAACTGGTCAGATGACAACACATTAATCTGATGACTAGAAAACTCAAATCAAATGTATTTCCTCATCTACCTATGATTAAAAGAGTAAGGCCACATTTTACCCAAACCTTAGACTCTAGGTGTCATGTAGATAAAAAAAAATATTTACAATTTCCACTTTACTGGCCTACCATGAACAAGAATAAAACTGTCACTCTAAAAGATATTGACAGTTAATGCACAAGGATCTGGGTGGACCTGAAGTTTTTTAGATCCTGGGCACTGATTGTTGACTAGGATCTGAGACAAACAAATAAAACATTACAGTTCCTGGTTGGGATGTTTTAACTCAAATTCTTGTCATATTTGGCAATGAAAAAGCATGCAGGATTAATATAGTAAAAATGGCCATCTTATCGAAGGCAATCTACAGATTCAATGCAATCCCCATCAAAATTCCAACTCAATTCTTCACAGACTTAGAAAGAGCAATTTGCAAATACTTCTCATTGACTTATAGTGTAACATATGATCTCACTTTATCTTGCAAGTTTGTTATCATTAAGATTTTGATGTTAGAATTCAAAATATTTTCATTTCATTTGTATTTCATCAATTTTTATGACTCACTCTTTCCTTCTGTAATCTGTTGAAGATGCCATGTTATATTCTACTGTCACATCTTAATATTTAGTTGCTTGAAATTGTTTCTCAGTAACTTTATTTTTCACGAGTTTTTCTCCAGAACCCTTGTACTTCAGTTGCATTTTAAAGAAAATCCCACAATTTGAAGATGACTTTTTCTTTGCTCATGATTAGATCCACATTAACTCTGTCTCTCAAGTACCTATAGGCTCTGAAGTACTTATAGGCTGAGTAAATTTACAAAAGATTAATTAATGTAGCTTTCTTTACTAACTTTTATTTAGGCTTCAAGTCATTTTTTAATAATAATTAATGTATTATAGATACAGACATATAATTAAGTGACATGGCCAAATCAAAATGTCACAGTATAAAGAATCCAGAGCAAAAGCATTGGCAGAATAGATTAGAATAAATTATATGAAATGTTGGCAAAGTTTAAGAGATCTATAAACCAGATGCTTCAAATCATTACCTGTAAAGCACATAAACATGTACTACATGTATAACTACAAAAAATGATGGGGCAGAAGGTTATTTTGGGGAGACATTGTATAGCAAATCAATTCTCTTACAGTGGTCAGAGAAAAAGGACACAGGATACGGATAGGGTTCCATTATTTATTTAATAGATACCTCAAGGGATTTCACTATTTTCTAGTCACCTCAACTTCTCAAATATCACACCTTCTGCAGGTTACAGTATACATGTGCACACAGGCTTTGCATATAGAAGATCATTCTGACTTTTTCACTATCCACATAGCTGTGGACTGGAACATAAGAGTATAAAACTCCAGTTCACTTTGATTCTGTTAGCGTCTTTCTTTTTATGTCGTTCTGTTCTTAGCCAAACAAAGCTCATATCCAGTTCTTTTCCAGTCCTCCCCCCCAAAAAAAAGACTTTTCCCATAAGCAAAAATCACCAGGATTGCAACAGTTATGACATTATTCAAAGGTCCAAATCTCTTTAAACACAAGAGAACCAATAGTTGTTAACCACTGATAAAATTAAAATAATTTTCTGACATTTCATTAATAAAATGCCATTTCCAAACACCTTCATTCTAGAAAGAAGAAACAACAAACCAGCAAGAAGGAATCGTGATAAAGAAGACCAAACAAAGATCAAAAGTTGTCTATATTGTAGCTCCATCATAAACACCAAAGGCATAATTTAAAGGCGTGGTGGTACACACCTTTAATGCCAGCACTTGGGAAGCAGAGGCAGGCAGATTTCTGAGATTGAAGCCAGTCTGGTCTACAGAGTGACTTCCAGGACAGCCAGGACTATAAGAGAAAACCACTCAAAAAAAGTTTTGTGTACAAAGAACATGATGTCTTCATAAATGTCAGATCTTTTCAACATCTAAAATTCATCCACACAGTAATAAAACCTATATTGTTTTGGGAGACAACTGCATTGCTCCAACCAAGAGACCAAAGTAATGTCTTCCATGACTGATACTGATATTTTGCTTAGATAGCTGACGGCAGTTGTTGGGAAAATCATAACTTCATGTAATGTAAATCTACTAAATATATCTACTAAATATGTATATGCACATACATACCTATGTATATGTATCACTTATCTATGCTGTGTGGTGACTTGCATAATAGTTTTCTCCACAGGCTCTGGCTTCTGAAATCTTGGTTCCCAGTTGGGGGTACTGACTAGAAAGGTCTAGGAGGTGTGCTTTGAAGTTTCATTATTTTCCTGTTATCTTTTTTTATACACATTTAACATTTTACTCCCCATTTGAGCTCTTTCTCTTTTGTTGTCTTCATAGTCTCTGTCACAAATAAATGAACAAAATCCGCCAACCCCAAACAAAAACAACAATAAAATCAAATCAAACCAAACTCAGAATTCAGCACCTAGTCCTTCAATTATCTCAAGACTTGATCCCTAGATACCATTAAAAGAAGACAGTAAACAAAAGTTAAGGTATTTAGTCAGAATTAGTTACCACTAGAGCCTAGCTATGAATTTTTTCAGACAGTTGAAACACAAGACAGTGCCCTTAAAACCCACTTATGAAGATGATACAACCACTTAAAGATAAAATAAATAAACCCCTTAAGTAAGTAAAGGAAAAGAGAAACAAAATTAGAGAAAATGTTTAAATCCCTTAAACAAAGGCAAAATCCAAAACAAAGCAATCATCCAGGAAATCTGGAAAATTATGAAAGAACAAGCCCAAGAACAAGAAAAATTGAAGAATGAGTACAATCCCAGCTCTTAGGCCCAGAAAATATTTTTAACAAAATAATAAAAAATTTCCTAAGCTAAAGAAGGACATGCATGTAAAAGTACAAGAAATTTGCTGAACAAGAAATGGACTCGACCAGTAAAGAATGTCTCTTTGCCACATAATAATCAAACACTGAAGATATAGACTGGAGAAAGAAGAGAAAAAGCTGCAGGAGAAAAAGGCCAAGAAACATATAAAGGCAGACCTACTAGAATTATACCTGACTAGTCAACACACACTTTAAAACCCAGAAGGGCCTGACTCTAAAGTCTTCCAGACTCTAAAGAGGCCATACATACCAGCCCAGACTATTATATCCACCAACGATTCAATGACCACAGATGGAAAAAATAAGGTATTGCATGAAAAAAAATTAAAAATACCTATTCACACATCCAGCCCCATAGTAAACACTTGAAAAGAAACTCTAAGTTAAAGAGGTTACCTATACATATGCAAAAACAGGAGATAAATAATCTTATAACAATAATACCCAATGAGGGAAAGCAAACACCTTAGACACAAACATCCCCACAAACACATACAAATACTCACACAAACACACAAACCCACTCCCCACACACCACCACTACCAACTCCTTGATCATTTCCACCACCACCACCAAAATAAAAGGAATTAACAATTTTCATTGATATCTCTCAATATCAATGGATACAATGAACAAATAAAAGAAATAGGTTAAAAATATGGATTCAAAAACAAGTTCCAATGTTTTGCTACAGACAAGAAAACATATCAAGGTATATTTCTTGTATCAATGATAGACATTACCTCAGAGTAAAGGGTTAGAAAATGATTTTCCAAGCAAATGAACCTACAAAGCAAGTGATGTTGGTATTCTAATCCCTAACAAAATAGAATTCTAACCACAATTAATCCACAGAGATGGAGAAGAACACTTCATACTCATAAAAGGAAAAATCTATGGACTACTTCTTAATTATAAACATATATGCTCAGAAGGCAAGAGTACCTGCTAATGTAAAATAAACACTAGTAAAATTTAAATTCCATAGAAAGTTACACAGCAATAGTGGCAAATTTCAGTTTCCCACTCTCACAAGGAAAAACAACAACAACAACAAAAGCTGAACAGAAAAATACTGGAGCTAGCATGTAAAAAACCATAACAGACATCTATAGAACATTGCAGCCAAATCTGAAGATTATATCTTTCTGTCAGTACATCATGGAACTTTCTCCAAAATTAACTATATATTTTGTCACAAATCAAGTCTCAATAAGTACATGAAAATTAAAATAGTGCTATGCAATTTATCAGTTCATCACAGATCAAAGTTGGATTTCAACAACAGAAACAACATAAGTCTTAAAATCTCATGGGAAATGGATAAATCTCTATTAAATAAAAAGTTTGTGAAGATAGAAATAAAGAAATAAGTCAAGATATTAAAGAATTCCTAGAATTCAACCAAAATGAATATACTACATACCAAATCAAATAGAATACATTGGAAATGGTGATAAGAGGAAATTCACAGCACTGAGTGCACCCATGAAAAAATGGAAAAATAGCATACTAGAAATTTAGCAGTACATCTAGAATTTCTGATAAAAAATGATGAGGCAAGCACACTAAAAATGAGGAGATTACAGAAAATAACCAAATTAAAGGCCAAAATCAACACAATGGAAGTGAAGAGAAAAATACGAAGAAGAAGAAGAAGAAGAAGAAGAAGAAGAAGAAGAAGAAGAAGA